>VXBW01006801.1:915843-1052738 GCA_013400375.1 Thinocorus orbignyianus
CATTTCCATGAATCCCAGACCTGTTAATTTTTTTTAATAAACATGGCTGTGTCACTCTGCTCTGGCTGCTGATGTTTTTTCTTTTAGTATTTAGTGATTCTAATTTGTAAACAGCCATTTCTGTCACTGCAGATTGTGCCAATTACTTCATTATGGCCTTGACTTCGTGAGCTATTCCAGGTGAGGAACAGAAGTGCTCTCATCTCTTGGGCCCTCAGTCCTTGCCTGAGGCCCAAGTGATTTTCCTCAGCCCTCTTCTGGGCTTTGGCCTCCATCCTTGTTCTACAAAGGCTCCTCTGTGTCCCACTGGATTTTGCCTGTAACACTGAGGTAGTTCTGATTACAGACAGCTGCTAATAACCCACTAAACCCATCAGTGGTGCTGGGAAGAAAAAGTTTATGTAATAAAAACCGTCATCTGAAATTGTCCAAAAGACAAGAGCGTATTATTAGAGTAATTAAATAATAATTAAAGATCAAGTAGATGACACTATACACTTCATTTTTGCTTTCCCTGGGAGATCATTAGACCTGGCTTACTCTTTCTCCTTCACCCCTCTTACTGTACTCTCATGAGACCCCCTCTGGAGTACTGCATCCAGCTTTGGAGTCCTCAACACAGGAAGGACATGGACCTGTCGAGACAGGTCCAGAGGAGGCATGAAGATGATGAGAGGGATGGAGCAGCTCTCCTGTGATGACAGGCTGAGAGAGTTGGGGCTGTTCAGCCTGGAGNTCATCTGAAATTGTCCAAAAGACTACAAGAGCATATTACTAGAGTAATTAAATAATAATTAAAGATCAAGTAGATGACACTATACACTTCATTTTTGCTTTCCCTGGGAGATCATTAGACCTGGCTTACTCTTTCTCCTTCACCCCTCTTACTGTACTCTCATGAGACCCCCTCTGGAGTACTGCATCCAGCTTTGGAGTCCTCAACACAGGAAGGACATGGACCTGTCGAGACAGGTCCAGAGGAGGCATGAAGATGATGAGAGGGAAGGAGCAGCTCTCCTGTGATGACAGGCTGAGAGAGTTGGGGCTGTTCAGCCTGGAGGAGAGGATGCTCCAGGGAGACCTCACAGCGGCATTCTGGTATCTGAAGGGTGCTACAGGAGAGCTGGAGAGGGACTCTGTCAGCGATAGCACAAGGGCTAACAGTTTCAAATTGGAAGAGGGGAGATTTGGGTTAGATACTAGAAAGAACTACTTTACTGTGAGGGTGGTGAGACACTGGAACTGGTTGCCGAGAGAAGTTGTGGATGCCCCATCCCCGGAGGTGTTCAAGGTACTCATCTTCTACTTCCTGATGGTAAAAATGACTGTATTTAAGCAGGCTGGAGACTACAGAGATGTTTTGTCGTACAGGATGGTCTTTCCTCTGGACTCAGTCTTCTATCAGCCTAGCCATTTTATAGCCATTAACTTTTCCACTGTAGTTTTCAATTATTTTTACAGAAGACAGCAAATGATTTAACAGCAGCTGAAAACAGTCATGTAGCTCATTAGCTGTGGGGGAGACTGTGCCTTTTTGGCCCTGTTATTTCATGGAGACAGTGTAAGTGGAGCTGGTGCTAAGTGTTCCAGCAAGCCTGCTGGTAGGTATTTTCTCTGCTTAGTAACCAGAGCTCCCTTATTAGATGGAAACATGATAGGAAATTACTCCTCTGTTTCCAAAATACTGAACAGAGCACCATGCTCTGTTGGCCCAACTAGTCAGCATGGCTGAGGGAATAGGACAAAGGGAGAAAATTAACTTTTTTGTGTTTTTTCAACTTCTCTGGTAAAGAAAAAACATAATTCAAAAGAATTATTTCTCCAGGAAAGCAGAATTTCCCTGGAGTCTGGGCTTTACAAGGATCAAGGAAAAAATAGCAAAAAGCTCTTTCGTAATTTCCACTCCTTCATGAACCCAAACTAATCTGTCCTTTTCTCTGTCCTAAACTTGTTCCTAATTGCAGATGAGCTAAGTGTAAATTTTGCATTACTTACTCAGCTGTTATTTTACAGCAACTGATGCACATCCTAGATGTCTTCCTATAGTAAGTTACACTGCTTAATTGTTCTGTGTTATTTTTATTGGAGGTACTAGGGACTTCACCCTAGTAAGCAAACCACAAAGCCCAAACCCTCAGTGATGTTTCTCAGAACCTGGATAGGTAGCAAAACATTCCTGCTGCTGTGTATTTTATGCGTAAAAAATGTTCCTCTACTATGGGAAAGGGAATAGCACTAGAGCTGTAACATTGTAGGTGGATGGTACCTAGGCACACGTTAAGATTCAAGCTGTCATGACAGGCTGTCAATTTAAGCACCAGCAGCCAAGGTCTTGCAATGTTTGGGATGTGGTTGTTTTCACAGGTTTCTCTGTTTTGCCCTTTGCCATCAGGTGTGGCAATAGGCTCACTTGGACCAGCACCTTTTGTTATTGTCCATCATCTGACACATCGTAACAACACTGTGCAGACTCTGCCTCTTCAGAGGAGCCACAGCTCGTATCATGTTCAGGAATTTAATTGGGAGTGGGTCCTCAGTGGCTCCCCAGAGGTGGCTGGCTTCCTCGTCTGCAAGGTTAGCCAACAAAGGAGGAGAGGAACCACTGAACCCTTTTCTCATTACTTCCTAGAACCATCTGTATGCAGTGACCACATAACTCACCTGTCCTATTGCCTTCTGATCCATGTTTTAATTCCCATCTATCCTATTTTCATACCATTTTGATATCTATGCTCTCCCTCAGCTTCCTGTCTTCTGGACACTATTTTTTCTTTAAACAAAAGGACAGCATACAGGTTTTCAATACCTCCACTCCCATTTCCCAAGATCCTGGTTCACTTCATCTTCTTCTCAAACACTACAACAAAAGAACAAGGAGAGACGGTGTGTGGCTAGCACAGCAGTCAGGCTAAATCAGCACAGCTATTTTGAGTTCAGTGCTGAAATATTCCCCTGACAGTCGTTACTGTAGTCCTTTCTCGGTAGAAGCTCTCTAAAAATGTTATCCCTCATTCAGGCTGGCTAAGACCCATCAGTCACCATGAAGTTTGCTTTTGAACAGGTAGAAGGCATGGTGCCAGTGAAGAGATACGCTCTCCAAAAGAAAATACGTCTTCCTTGCCCTTTCGTCTTGCTGCATTTCAAACAACTTGTCTTTATTTTGGCATGTCGGGGCCAACTTTAAAATACCAAAACACAAAATATGAAGGTTATTAATACAGCAATCTGAAGGGCAAAGAGCTTACTGGTAGTATGAGCTAGTGAGTCATGTGGGTGGGGGTGGGACATCCTGAAGCACTCTATTACCATAATGCCTGGGCTGAAGACTCCATTAATTTTCTGCATCACCAACAGCTGAAGACCAAAGCTGACAGCCAATAATACATGAGTCCAGTGTAAGCAAAACAGATGCACAAACCTTCTCACCACCTCCTCAAATATTAACAATAAAATAAAGCAGATCAGAAAATGTGGCAAAAGAACAAATACAAAGACAATTGTTCCTAAGTATAAGAGCCCTTACAATATAGTTTTTCAGAAACATTCTACTTCAGCTTCCAAGCAGCCATACATTCATCTTTTTCACTACTAAGTGAATTCAGAGGGTCCGAATGTGCTAAAATAAATTCACATACTTTGATTTCTTCAAGGTATTAAAGGAGAGAAAGTGAGCTCTTCCCGTGTTTTTGCTTAAGGTATACATTACCACAGAATGCACCAGTGACTTCCACATTTAAGTCGTGTGTTTTTCTACAGAGATTTCTGTGAATTAATTTTGGTTGGCTATATATCAGGTAAAACAGCATGTCTTTTTTTTTTTGTTGTTGTTAACAAAAGCATGTTCAGCCATATTTTAAATGGAACAATTTGAAAACAATGTTTTAAAAAGCCCCTTTTCTGGCCAATCTTAATTTCTCATCCAGAAACTTTTTGCCCTGGTTCTTTTCCTTAAGTAAGGTATCATCTGCAGAAGAATGGCTACCCAACTACATCTAGCCATGAGACCCAAGCTTCAGAACAGAATTCACCACAAAGTATTTGAAGGTTCCAAAGTTTATTTCCAGTGCAGGAGGACTGGAAAAGCTATGAGAAACTTAAAGACTACAATTTAGTATTTCTTTTGAAAACTAATTAAATCTTACTGTCATTGGTATTTGACTTTTATATAAACAGACCTAACAAAAACTGAAAAGGAAAATACAATATGCTACCTAGACAATAGATACAGACTTATTTAAACCAGGCACCGTGCCAAGTTATTCAATAGCATATGGCAGACTTCTCACTTCTTGGCTGGTTTGATATTTTTTGACAGATTCATGTAGCTTGTTGTAATGAAAAATGGAATTACTAATTTCAGATGGAGTATTCCCTGCAACATACAAATGCTGGGTGAAATACTGAGTGTGTGTAGGAAACCTGGGCTGAAAGTAGCATTTGGTCAGACTAACGGTAACATACACTGATATAAGATACCTCCTGACATTTTGTCACAGTGTATATAAGCAGTAACTCCCACTGAACAGAACTTTCAAACAATACACCTAAGCCTGTGCTTAAATGATCTGACTCAGCAGGCCTGATCGTAAGATTGTGTGCAACTAGTCTGCTGAATCAAAGCTGTGCTGCTGGCACATCTAGGTAACAGCCTGAGGAATCAGCAAGGTATGGTTACTAAGAGAAACATTTATTACTAAAAAATTACACAGATTATTACGGAAAGTGTAAATGTGAAAATATAGCCATAGCTTACGACAGAGATTTTACTTCTGGCAAACAGCCCCAATAGACACATTTCACCTTACAGGGATGCTCTTCGACTTTATATATGGATTATATGCATGCCACAAATTTTACATGGACATAAGGTAAACACGAATAGAGGAGGACCACATGCACACACTGCAAACCATTTGCCCCTAAGCTGGCTGCCTTAACCTTTAGCTGATCTTTGCCCTGGTCTAACAGAAAAAAAAAATAAATATATTTTTTATCCATGTATACAATTGTGTAATTTACTTATTATATATTTTATATACGTTACAATATACAACACATTACTAATGATTAGTAGAATACATTAATATTAACATACAATAAATTTAATTATTTTACCTATTATGAAATATAGTTATGTATTTATATAAATTTATTTACATGACTACATACAGTTTAGCTATAGATAAACTAAAGCTTTTAGAATTCATATCCAGTACCATCAGAAGTACAGAATGTTTAACCTTAATAAGGTAAAGCATTTCCAGATTCAGTTGTAATGTTCTGCTTTTGAAATAATCTGACCAAAAAAAAAAATCAGCTGCAGCTGATGCAGAGCAACTGCAGAAATTAAACTGGAACCTAAGCCTCAGCAATTAAAACCAGAGCATAGAATAAATATGTCTACAAACTTCTGAAGAAGATATTCCTACTTGGTAAACTACAAAAAAAGTGACATGACAACTTGTTGGCTAAAAATGAGCTCTATTTTCGCTGGAATCAACTTTGTCTAGCTGCAAATAGCACAGAAGACAATAGCCTTTCAAATAAAATTTGTTAACAAAAACGACTAAGCTGCTTCACTTCTTCCCATATCCTGTCCGCTAACTCTCCTTCCTTATTTTTCTCCCGGAAGAACCTCTTGTTCTCAGGGCTCTGGAAAGGATATAGCATGTGTTATTGCACTAACATTTCAGCAAGGGTATCCAGCTGAGAAATCTCATCAGAAACAGTTATTGTGAATTAAGCCCATCCACCAGCAGCCGCGTGTTGGTGCCAGTAGCAATCCCTGGTCTTCTCTGTGCTGCTGCTGGGTAATGCTGAGAGTATTTTTGCATGAGAGAAAGCATCACTCATTTCTGTGCTGAGGTTACAAAAGCAGGGGAGGAAAGAGTGACATTCACAAAACATGGAAAACTTCCAGTTTATAATTTCATTGTAAAGTCAGCATTTCCCAAGGGGGCAGAAATAAAGCGTTGTCTTTCTCCAGAAGGGCCTCTGGAGTTTCTTTGCATGGTGTTCCTACATATACCCACCCTGCACTCAGCACTGTGCAGCTACCAACTGTCAGCACAATGTAAGGTTTTTGAAAGCATGGTTACACTATTCCTAAGTAAATTAATTCCTAAATAAACACCTTCCTAAGTAAGTTCACTGACATTTTCATGGGATTGCTCCCTAAAGGATTCAGTGGATGCTCTCCTTGTTCGCTGAGGAAAAATGACTCTTTGACACATCCATAAGTACTAACAAATGGACCAACCTGCCAGAAGCAGATGAGCTGGGACAGCAGTCAGATCACTTTACAGTGGTTTAAATACTGGCTATCACTAACAGTCCAGTATTTACCTGAACCCCATCGCTGCCTCTGGAGGGAAAGGTCTTTCTCCCTCCTGTCAAATACATATGCTCATGCTCACCTTCTTTTCTATGGTATAAGCAGATAAACTCCCCACATTCTTCCACATCTTTTTTCCCTTACACATAGATCTCCATAAATAAGGATCCATTGACCAGGTTCTACCACAGCCTCAGGCTACTTGGAATCATTCACAACACCTCCTCCCTGGCAATAAGACTCCAACTCACTTTTACTGAAGTGGCAAGCTGTTTTAGCAAGCTGTGTTAATTGCCCACTGTAACTCCCCAAGATTCTGATATCTGAGGGGAGAATAAAAGAGGAACTAGTAGCAAAACACTAAAGAATTAAGGGCAGCACGCACAGAAGAGCTCACAAAAAACCTTTAAAACCTTAGACTGCAAAGAGAGCTGGCTACACTTGCAAAGCCAACAAACTAACTGCAGTGGCCAAAGGCTTCTTCCTCTGCTTTTGCAAAACTCAGTGTGATTTCTCAAGAGCAATACTATTTCCCTGTTTAGAAAAAGGTTACCTTATTTTTTTAAAACTTCCATCCTTAAACTTGTGTGCTCTGGGAACAGATGACAAATTGCATCATGAAAAAACCCAAGAACTTTAGACAGAAGTGATGAAAACTGAGTTTTCTCCTTTCAAAAAAAGGAATTCTTCATTGGACTTCAGAAGCCACTGCATTACAATCCCTTGCTACATAAACGAGGCCAACACAATCTCAAATAAATGAGCTATCTCCGAAGAATTACATTAAAGAAGGGGACAACAGTAAGTATCAAAAAGACCTCAGCCACCTTTGTTACTTCTCACTGCTGTAGCTGTCTCTTGAGTTTTTGGGACGCTGGTTTCAATATTCTGTGAACACCGAAACCTGGCTCTTCTCGTTCGGCTTCTCAGAGGGAGCCATTTTATTTCTCTCTCAGCCAGGCAGGTAAGGAATGTAACGGGTATGGAACACGGCAAGGTAATTTCAAGAAACATCTGGCATGGGAAAAGAGGCCATTGCCTATTGCTCTCCATCAAAATGGTGATAGGTTGTAGGCAATCTTCCCAATGTCTCTTGTGCCAAGCAACCTACTGTGAGTAGACCCAGTTTATTTTAGAAGAAAGCCCTTCCTCTAGCAGACTCAGATACATTCTAATCTTACCATGTTTCTTTGACGTGTATTTAGGGAGATTATCTCATCTGAATAAAATCACAGAATGACAGCATGTGTTGGGTTGGAAGGGACCTCTAAAGGTCATCTAGTCTACCCCGCTACAGTAAGCAGGGACCATTTTAACTAGATCAGATTGCTCAGAGCCTCATCAAGCCTGACCTTGAGTGTCTCCAGGGATGGGGCCTATACGACCTCTCTAGGCAACCTGTTCCAGTGTCTCACCACTCTCATTACAAAGAACTTCTTCCTAATGTCTAATCTAAATCTACCCTGCTCTAGTCTAAAACCATTGCCCCTCATCCTCTCTCTCCGTGCACTTGCAAACAGTCCTTCCCCAGCTTTCTTGGCCCCCTTCAGGTACTAGAACGCTGCTATAAGATCCCCCTGGAGCCTCATCTTCTCCAGGATGAACATCTCTCAGCCTGTCCTCAGAGCAGAGGTGCTCCAGCCCTCTGAGCATCCTCATAGTACAGCTCTAGACTGCTTCAACAGGTCCATGTCCTTCTGGCACTGAGGGCCCCAGAGCTTGTCAGTACTCCAGATGGGGTCTCATGAGAGCACAGTAGAGGGGGAGAATCACCTATTTGTCCCCCAGGTCCCTGTCTCGCACTCATTCAAATCAGGAGATGTGAGGAGAGAGGCTGGCAGTGAAGACTGAGGCAAAAAACGTTGAGAACCTCAGCCTTGTCATCTGTTGTTACCAGTTTGCCATTCTTGCTCATCACTGGGGGGTGCACTTTCCTTAACCTTCCTTTCCTGGTTGACATATCTGTAGAAGCCCTTCTTGTTATCCTTAGCATCCCTTGCCAAGTTCAGCTCCAGCTGCATCTTTCTGACATCATCGCTACATAGCCAGGCAGCATTTGTTGGTTTTTTTGGTTGTTGTGGGTTTTGTTTGTTTGTTTGTTTGAAAAGAGCTTTTAAAATGCTTGAACTGAGCACAGGAAGGAAAATGAGATGTGACTGAACGTATGCAGAACTTATGCAGGAGAGCTTCCCTCCAGCCTCCCACACCTGCACAGTTGACTCCAGGCTGGTCAGATTTCCAGGAGCAGGAAGGCACTGGACAGGCCAGCACAGGGCAGGCACCCGAGTGGGCTGCATATCCCAGCTTTCCTGGCAACACGTACTCCAAAATAACTTTGGATCACCTCCCAGGAATAGAATAATTGAATGTGAATGGGACAACTGTGGACATTTCATTGCAGGAGAGTGAAATATAGCCCATAACAAGGATTCATATGAAATGCATGGCAAAAAACCAAAGCCAGTATTTATGAACTCTATTTCAAAATCAAGACAATTTTACTTCCTCTTTTGCTGGGCCACCCAAGCAGCTGGCCAGGTCTTGCTTCCTGAGTAGCAATGACTTGCTGTAGAGTAGCATGCATTATTCAAGCAGAGGAACTGATTAGGAACAGCTAGAATCTAACAATATTGTAACTGCACAAAGTCCTGCAAGCATTTAAATTGTTGTGGTTTTGTGCTGAATTTTTTAGTATGAATTTATACAAAGTGCAGAAAAGAATTAATTATTTAGATAAAACTTTTGTGCACAAGACTTTATCTGGACTGATAATATCATCTTCCATAACTTTGTTATATTTTATTGAAGAAAACTGAAATATTTCAAGATTCAGACAAATGAATTATTAAAACCAGTTAAACTTTCTTCTTCCAATTATTTCCCATATTGAGAGTGGATTTTTATAATAGAATGGGATGTAATGAAATTTGTAAAAAGAGAAATTGAAATTAATTTAAAACACCAATTTTTCTTCTAAAGATGCATTTTCTCTTCACAGCTCTTTTACTTCTTTTACTGTCTTTACACTACACACTACCTACCATACTCAAGAGGTACCTGGCATCTCCAAAAAACAAAAGAAATTGACTTTGTACAATCATGGCAGTGCAGTAGCAAAAGTGCAGTTTTTAGTCACCTTTCTGTTTAATACTGTTGGAAGAGGGAGATGTTTGAATGAAAGTGTCTTTGCGTGCATGTCTGTGTTCTGTCCACATCCACATATTTTCAAGTTAATAAGGCTGCACAAAGAATAACTGGACCTATGACAGATTTTTACATTTTAGATACGTTCTATTCTTTGGCACTGAAACTCCAGATTTTCTTTCCAGAATACAATATATAACCTGAGACTCCTGTTCTCAATTTCTTCCATATGACCTCCAGAAAATTACTTAGCCTTTCTGAGAATTATTATGAAGGAACAGAAGTGATGCAACTATAAAATGTATGTCATTAACTTCTTTAAAGCAATTCAGACCAAATGTAAAGGGTAAAGCAGAACAGGTATTGATTATGACACTGTAATGAGTTTTTACTGGATGTTTTTACCCCTTATATCAGCACCTTAGAAAGCCAATTTAATTTTTTCTGCCTGCATATAGGAAACAGTTTTGTTCTCCATAGTTCCCCATGAAAGTTAGTATTCACCCCATCTCTGCTGGGATGCCTTAACTGTTGACTACGGTAACTAAGTGCTATGAAATTATATTATCACCAAGCTAATTTTTCCAGCTCTCCCTGTAATTAAGTGTACTTTATTCAATACACAGTGCTTCACACACACACAAACAACAGAAGAAAAGAAAGCCACACAGAACTTACTCCAGCTTAAGAGCAGCAACATATAAAAATCCCAAACCTTCAGATGACAGTCCCTCATAAGATGACAGAAAGTAAGACGCAAACAGCAATCAATAAGCTTAACGTGATGTGGAAGGCCTGCATACTCCGATGAGTCACTGATGACTGAAGAACAAGTGAAATGCTTTTAAAAGTGAGGAGTAAATTCTGAGCAATACAGAAGAACAAGCTGCAATTTGAGGAGGGAGAAGCAGAGGGAGACGATGAGAATTCAAAGTAATTTGTGTTTAGAAAGAGATGTGAATTTGCTTGCCAAATACGCTGAGGAAATGCCCTATTTCTTTTTTGTTACAGATTCCATACCTTCACCACTACAGTTAGCTAACAAAATATGCACTAAGACCAAAGATAGAATTGAAAAGGTACTGCAACGTAGAAAGTAAGTGACCCAAGATTAGAAAAATAATATCACACAGAAATTTATTAAAAAAAAAAAAACAAAAAAAGAAAAAAAAGACAATGACTTGGCAAGTCACAGAGAGAGAGAGATGCACGTAAGAAACCTCCCTAGGAAGTTGCAAAGTTAATTGTCTTTGGGTCACTGGTGATTTGCTTGATTCAAGCCCAGTTCCTAGTGGAAGCACTGAGTTTTGCTGAATGAGAATGAAGTGCAGGAATAGCACAGGACTTACAGTAGTGCTTTGAATTACCCAGTGGCAGCACTCTCTCCTAGTTCCACTGACAGCAGAGCAGGCCTAGGGATTTCAGCCATGTAGCCAGCCTAGCTCCCAAACTTGGGAGGGTCTCAATGTGTTCAATGCACACATTGCTGGGAAGGGAGCTGCTGGTGACTGTAAAAGAGCTTGGCTCTGCCTGTCCATCTTACCCCAATGCTGCCCTTGGCTGCATCTGGGAACCTGCCTGCTGGCTGGGCAAAGAGTGCAGGAGGGTACCGTGCCATGCTCACCTCACTAGGGCTACGCATGGAACAATGATGGCAGCACAAGGGAATTTATCTGCTGGGAATCGCTAGCTGGCCCAAAGCCACTTCATGATAAGCATGAACCAAAACCTGATCAGAGCCCACTGAAAATACATTACTGTAATCACTGCACCTTAGATACCTCAGAGAGTATCTCTGACATCTCAAACCTATTAATTTACTTGAACTCTAAAGAGGAGAAAACAATTCAGACTATTATCAAAGCTTCCTGCCAAGAAAGAGAAATTATTCTGTGGAAGTTAGAGAAGAAAAAAAGAAGCGTCTTGTTTTTCCTAGACGTTGTAAGATTCCAAAAATGCTGCTTGCATTGAAAATAAGCAAAAATTTGCTGAAAGTACTCAGGAGAGTGCTCTTCCATTCAGTTATGTGCAGCAGTAAAGAAATAATCTTTCATTTAAGCACTGAAAGAGAAATCCAGGAGGTGAGAGCAGCAGTCAGACTTACATTTACCTAAGAAGGAAGGAAGTGAAGGGAATCATCCAGTTTCGGGGTCCTCCCTTTGACTGATCTTTGCTTGCTTAAAGACCTTTATGGCTGTCAGATTAGTAAAAAGCCGTATCACCTATACAGTCAGTAAGCTAACGAGCTGAAATGTCCTGTATGGACCATGCAAGGTATCTAATGCTTGATCTGCAGGGACAATACCGGGCTTTACCTCTGTATTGTACTGCTACTTCTCTAATTAAGCATGACAGAGTCATTTTCTTCTCTCAGTCACTCCCCAAACTGCAACGAGCTACTGCCTGAACTGTCTCCGTTTGTACAGCTATGATGCCATGCTGTCTGTAATGCTCTCTTGTCCGTTTTAATACATTCAGCCATCTGCCAACAACAGACCATGAATAACAAGATTCAATCCATCTCTAATATGACTGTAGTGTTCTTCTGTGCCGTTTCCACTTATTTCATTAGCTTTCCTTCCATTTCTGGTCAGGATGGGAAAAAGATAATATTTTCACTTTGCTCTATTTTGCAAGTATAAACTTATTTATTATTTCAAAATTTAGCCTAATCTAAGCATAATCTCTTTTATTTACTTCAACTAAATAAGACACAAGAAAGGCAGTGCCACCTACGGAGAAGCAAACTGGGACACAGCACATTTGAATAAAATTTGATGGGTAGCCCTATGTCTTTCAGTTGAGACACAGGGCTGGTATGCTACCTGCACTTGGCAAGCCCATACTCCAGGGCTCAACACACTATTCTCTGCCTATTATTCCACTGTAAACTACAGGAGTAGGTGAATAACGTTTAGCAGGAGGAATGAATTACATTATTGGGCAGCTTTACAGTACAGCTATAGGAACGACCAAGGAAAAGACTATTCCACAGAAACATCACTATTTTAATAAATGATCCTTAATTGAAGTTGTTTAGCCTCAAAGGAGGCTGAGGGCAGACCTTACCACTCTCTGCAACTACCTGAAAGGAGGCTGTAGAGAAGTCTGGGTTGGTCTCTTCTCCCAAGTTAGAAGTGACAGGACAAGAGGAAACGGCCTCAAGTTGCACCTGGGGACATTTCGATTGGACATTAGGAAAAAATTCTTCACCAAAGGAGTTGTTAAACATTGGAACAGGGTGCCCAGGGAAGTGGCTGAGTCACCATCCCTGGAGGTATTTAAAAGATGGGTAGATGTGCTTAGGGACATGTTCTGAACCTGGCAGTGCTAGGTTAAGAGTTGGACTTGATGATTTTGTAAGTCTTTCCCACCCTATATGATTTTATGATTCTCTTCTATGAATCTGCCCATGCAGATTCAGGACCTAGAGAAGCACAGAAGCAGTAACAATAGCGGTAAAGACAAATTGTTAGGCTGATCACCCAGACGAGCATAACCTGCAAAACTCAACTGTCAGGATTCTGGTGTTTCCTCTAAGTGTGAATCCCAGTGCAAACGGCTCGGTGCCTCTTGCCAGGATACTTCTGTAAGTTACTGCCCTGGCTAACATCTGAACACCATGCAAGTGAAGACATCCATTCATCAACTTCAGTGATCATACACAACCTGACATTTTGGGACAAATTTTGTCACTGCCTCTTTTTCCAGCTTTTCCGAAAGCATCTGTGCCTATATCATCCAGGGATCAGCATCTGATTTAATTTTAATTTTCTTACCTGAAGCATATTAGACATTTCTTTGTTTTTACTTTAAAATTCACATGACTTGCTGAAATCTGTCTCCCACATTGTTTTGGGAGAATAGATGTGGACTCTGATTCTTATTTGCACTATGGTCTCTTGGCAGTACAAGGACTATAAATTACACCTTCATCCACAGGAAAGCTCCTTGCACTCCCGGAGCAATATAAAGGTATCTTAATATGAATAAGAATCAGAACCTATAAGACATTTTTGATACAGAATCTGCTGGAAAACCATGTTCTGCTGTCCTACCTGCTTGGACACACTATTTTCACATTTTCTGCTCCTTGTATGTCAGGACAGTCTAGCGTGAATATGAGAGACACATTGGCTTCTTCACAGTCAAGAAGAGAAAACTTAATTTTCTGCTTCAGAAAACAGAATTGCTAGTTCAGAAGGTCATCAAATGCCACTCTGCTCTATAGAGAGAAAATACTGGAAGGGAGTCTTGTAAAGGAAAACTCCCATATGCCATTAGATCCTAACAAGCTGACTTTTGGTTGTCCGTATGATATAAAACAGAAAAAGTACAGAAGTCAGATTTATGACTGCAAAAAGACTAGTGTTACTTTTCTGCAGAAGTATTTATGTACTTTTCTATTCTATCCTGCACTGATAAGGAGTTGCAGCTGAGAACCCTTCTTCAAAACTTTGACTATAAGAAAGGCAATTTTTATGTTGAAGCAATGATTAAAGAAAACAGTCTATTTGCAACTTTAGATGCTTGTTTTGAAATAATATGAAACAGAAAAGAGAATGTTTTCTTACACTATTTCAGACACTAAAGAGGGCAAGACAATTAACTCCAAACGGTCTTTATAAGCATAGTATTTTAATGAGAAATCTATTGTAAACCAGTAATCTCAACCAGTATAGAAATTAAGACCACCAATTCTATTCATGTTGGTCTTAAAAAAAAGGAATAATCTATCTCTTATCTCAGTGTGAATTATAAGAGATGGGTATGAATCACACCAGGCTGATCTTCTCCAGAATTTATCTAGTTCCCTATTTCCAGCAAAGAATTTCTCATGGGTAACACTGTAATACTAGAAGTCTTCACAGCATCAAACTATAATCACCCATCTCAGGGGCTACAAATCATCCTCTGGAAATGCTTATCATGTTCCTTGTCTACACAAAAAAATGAAACTCTTTGTAACCTAGTATAACCTACATAAACCCTGAGAGCAGCCCTCCTGTTATCAAAGCAATAGACCAATTTCTGCTAAAGCCCATGCTATTTATTAGTCATGTTACTGAAAGTGATAAATACTGTAGAGCTGGACACATAAAAGCTTTGACACATTTAACATCTCATACTTTAGATATTCTGAACATTGCTGTTGCCTCCACTGTACAGACATAGAATAAAAGCTCCATTTTGGCACCAGTAGGGCTTCCCTAGCTACCGAAATAAGTCCTCTGAGGAACATGTCGTCATGTACGACGTAACTGTATTAAAGCTCAGCCTTAAGAAGATTAATCAAATCTCTCTTTTTTTTTGTTGTTGTTGTTGTCACTGTAGTAGTGAGTCTTGTTTGTTGTTTTCATTCAGCTTCAAGACTTATTTTGGTGGGCAAAGGAAAAAGACAATGTCACACAGTGAGCTCAGCAGCTCAACCAATTCAAACATTGCTCCAAAATGCAGGACTTGGCTCTAGCTCTCTTCTGCTAGATTGGGATTATGTCCACACCACTCTTTTTTTCTCAAAGCTGTTTCATATTGTGTTAAAATAAACAAGCAGAACTGAGCATTATAACAGGGTCATGATTTTGATTCTTTAGATCTCTGGGGTGTGCTCTTATTCAAATTATTTTCCTCTGTGACCCAGTGAATATATAAGAGGTGCTCAGACAATGAAAGCATAAATGGCATGGATTATAAAACACTGATTCTTGCAATGCTTATAAATGGACTACACTTAGGAGATTTTCAAAGGAGAAAGGTATTACAAGTCTATAACTACCCTTCAGCTAACAAACATGCCTTACTCAAAACTTTTTATACTATTTATTGAATCAAAATAAAAACTGAATATAGAAAATAACAGGACAAGTGGAGTTTGCCAAAACGGGAGGTGATCAATATAAAAAGATAACTCCAGATTTTTTTTTACTTTTTTTTTGGGGGGGAGGCGGGGGAGGGAAGGCATAATTCTCAAGCATTGCTAGTACCCAGTGGAAAACTTAACCCTAATCAAACGCGGTATGTTCCCTGTGGATGAGTATTTAAAACGGCTTGCTGAGTTGACCCCAAACTCACCAGCATCTCTTCAGAAATAGCCCAAACAAACCCAGATTTCTGAGATCTTCCTGATCAATTATCTTTTAAATTTAATTGAAAGAAATTCAACGGGTCAAATGCCAAATCTCACCCTCACCTATTTCGCTGAGACATTGTTAAAGAACAGAAACTGAAGTAATTTTCTTCTGGCATTATACTTCCATGAATATAGATCCTTATAAGCACTACTTAGCAAAGCAAGTCTCAGCAGAGCAACCTCTTCACCAGTACTTACAGCACTGCTGATATTGTACCATGACCCTACGTAATTATAAATTGGAATGGCCACCTAATCAATGACATCAAAATGAGAAAGATTTCTAGGTTATTTACAATACAAAAAGCAGACACCTAAGATTTTGCTAGATTTTTATTATTATCAGCAGTAAAGAATAAAATTTCCTAACCATAGGTGTAAATTAAATTTCTTTTAAGGCAGTAAAGCAGTACACAAATCAGAGCCTCTTATTTTATATTCAGATGAGCTCAACTGGGAAAACTTCTTTTTTAAATGTTTAAACTTAAAAAAAATCTAAAAGCCAAATTACTTCTGAAAGCTTGTAGTGCTTGCAGTAGAATAGGTTAATATATCTCAGAATTAATACATTAGCAATGAAGTGGCAGAATGCTTGCATCAGGTTTTCTTGCAACATTTCATGGTATGTTAAATAATTGGCTTCACAGAGCAAAGCAGAAATGTAGACATGTATTTCCAGAAAGCTAGAAATAATGCACAAAGGCCTGTATTACATGTGCACTGCTGTGCATTTTAAAAGTTCAACAAAGTTCAAGGGATTTGGGAAGCACCACCCACTAAACATTCACTGTACCTCAAATATTTTAATCGGAAATAAAAGAGAAATCAAAGGTATGAGGTGAAACGCACAACTCACAAAACCCCAAGAGCACGTTATGTGTTGAGTCCTCACAAGACTTACAACAGTTGAGGCTGGAATCCAGCCCGTGTTTCTGTTTCACAGGACATTGACTCAAGCATCTGTGAAGCACAGTGGGGATGAGAATGGCAGTGGCAGACACGCAAACGGAATTCTGCCCCAGAACAACTTATGCACACAGAAAAGCTGCATGTGCTTCATTCATTTGTAATAACGTAAGTTACTACCGTTTAATAACTTCACTGGTTAGCTATTGCTCCACTGGTTTACTGAATTCCAAAGAAATTTGCCAGTACAGAGCTCTGAAAGTTTGTCTCCCTACACTCAAGAGAGGTAAATACACCTCAAATAATAATGCAGGAAGGATCTGTATTTTTCCTAAGCACGAGTGCTAACTAACACTACCTTGAAAAAGGTAAGATTATATCTGAGCAAATGTAGTGGCTGCTTGGTTATCTCTACACACAAACTGTGCATTGAAACATATTCATTCTGAACATACACTGATTAACTTAATTAATATACTGTTGAGACTTGGTAATAAAAGAGAAACATGAGGAAATAAAACAAACACACACACACACCAAAAAGATCCAAAAAACCAAACAAACTCAAGAGCTAAACTACACATAATGATGCAAGGAAGCTCTGGAGAGAATAGCTGGGCAGCTGCCAAGGAAGACATGCAGAAGTACATTAAGTCATGAAGCCTCAACGAGAAGACAGTGGAAAGGAACTGAAGGAAAAAAGTTAGGCGTTCACTTAAGAAAGAAAGCAGACAGACAGACAGACTTCTGGGCCACTGATTAAAGACCTAAGTAGAAAAGTAACTGAGGAGGAACATTAGGGACATAATTCAGGAAAACAATTCCATTTCTTCTAATTCCATTTATATGGAATTGAAAAGGTAAAATAAAATACTAGTATCTGGAAAAAGAAGGAACAATTAATCAAGTGTTTACCTAACCAGACTGCCAGTTTAAATTTTCAGCTTGTAGTCTCTTGATATACATGAAAAATACCTCTGTAATTGAACTACATCTCTCTCTAGAGCCTGGCTGCTTCTTTCTCTTCCCCTACCCCAAACTCCAACTAATAAAATCCATTGGCTACTTAAATCCAAGTTAATACATTGGAATCAAGACTGAATATCTGTAAAGGGCAGGTACTGAGATGCGTCTTTGGATACTGTTTCTCCTTTTACCTCCCTCGATGAAAGCTTTCTCTTTCTGCAGCTCACAGAAAAAGGGACGGTCCTTTCCTGCTGCCTCGAGACACTGAGTTGTATTAGCAACAACGCAATGGAGCAGAGGATTTCAGCTGAAAAGCAGCATCCTGAAGAACATTTGCAGTAAAAAAGAGTGGGAGATGTCATTTCTGAGGAATGTTTTTGTACTACGCTCATCTTTCAGCTGATAATATAAATCTCACCCATAGCCACCTTTGCTTTATGTGTTTCTGTGTTTTGCCATTTCCCCCTCCTTTTCATTTGCCTTGCTTTACTTTCCCTTTCTAACGACCCCAACCCCTCAATTAGCAGCATGTTATTTGTTTCCTGTATTTCTTTCTTTTTCTCAGGTTTACCCCAAGATAATTTAATGAAGTCCAGTCAATAGCTGGTCAACCTCTTTCAATTTCCTTTATACTTAAGACAGATACTTAGAACAGCAACAGACATTCACCATAGCTAAAACAAGGTCTTGACAAATAGTTTCTGAGCATACTTGACTTGCTTTTCTAACCACATTTACATCAGATGGACTACTGCCTTCAAAGGAGACTAATTACATATGTTATTTAACACAAAAAAGGCTGCAGATTTGGAGCCACATGGTTTCAAGGAAACAATAACTTTACAATTCAACTTCACGGTGAATTCATTGTTCCTTAAAAACACCAGAGTCTGCTTGATCACAAACAACAGGAACAAAAGCACGCATGTGCTTCCTCTCCAGTGTGTGGCTGCTCTGCCTACAACCACTGCTGCTGGATGAGCGAACTGTTCGTTCACCTTTCCCATCCAGAAGGTTCTGGGGCTCTTCCCTTAGTGATCACAATCACTATTGTTTTTAGCACCAGCTACGATGACATCTTTTACCCAAAGGTGAAAGGCACTGTATATCATTACCAATTGCCTGAACTTTTTAGAGTCCAGCCTGAGAATGTAATAAAACGACTGTATTTAATTTAAGATTTTTACACACATACACACACACAGAGAGTGTTGGCTGTTATTCTGGCTTCCCAACTAAAGATCCCAATTAATCATTTCACCAGTATGAAATGTGTTGCTTAATTGCTCAGAAATCAAGTTACATTAACACTAGCATTAGCTATTGAAAATTGGCAGGAATACTATTAACAGATGAAGCATCCTTTGAATTAAATGCTTCATTTGGTTTTTTTCCTATCAAAATTAATGCATAGGAAAGGGGCATACCCAACTTCAAAAATAATATTTCTCTTTGGCAAGGAAGAAAGTGAAAATGAATTTTCCACTGAATAAAACTCAATTACATGTAATGTTAGAAACGGAAATGAACACTTGACCTACCACTTTTCAAAATAAATGCATGCGCTACTGAAAGAAATGATAAGGTGCTATGTAAGTAGTTTCAAAGATGAATTTAGATATCTAACTTTAGGCTTCTTTGTTTGAAAATCTCTACTTGTATTTTCTAGTATAGCATATATTATAAATGATACAATATTTATAAAAATATTTTATTATAACCTTGTAAAATAACAGTTTCAAAATAAACAAAAGGAAGGGGGTTTTATTTAACATAGATAGTCTCTTAAGAGAAAAAAATCTTAAGTTTATTCTCAAAACTCATTGCCTGTGAGACATTTTCCTGCATGGAGAAAATTAGTAACGCTTTTCTTCCACAGCTCTCTTTTCCTAGTTTATAAAATACTGAATTGTCCTGTGTAAGAGCCGAAGGCTAATCACCAGGAGGCAGGTTTTCAAAGGGCCTGAGCCCAACGAGCTTTATAAATGAAAGCAGCAGTTGGTGTGTTTGGCTTTCTTTTTTTAAAGTTAAACAAAAAAAATGAACAAATGAAAACATATCACACAGAGTAACTTGAGTAATACTAACACATTGTAATGAAGAATAATACGATTTAACATTTGAATAAAAATCAAATAATGGTCAAATTAATACATCAATAGGTTATCCTCGTTGGTTGAATTATAGTAAATACACAAGATCAAAAGATTAATACTATGACTAATCAAGCTGTATAAAGTTTACAATAAGGTAACCTAGTTGGTTGTTTATAAACTCAGATAAAGAATTTAATTTGTTTTAGTGATGACTCAGCTTAGGAACTTATTAAATATCTTCAAACTGAAACCAAAATGTAAATCATTAAGTCAAAAGCAGCTCCTATCATGTAATTAAGTCTTTTCTCCCTGACCCCACATTCTTCCATCCCCCAGCAGAAGCAAAGAAGATACTAAAAGGGGTCCCTAAGAAACAAAAACATTATAACCTTTGACTTTTAGTGGCAGGACATACCCAATGAGAACTTTTACAGCGCATACTAAATGGGAACTTTTTCCTATTTTCCCTGTATTTAACTACTAGTATTCATATGCACATGGCTATGGATCCATACACTAAAGCTGAACACTAGAAAAAGGCTGACTCTCTATTACTCTATATATTTTAGGAGGACTTAAATAAAATAGCTATGAAATGGAAACGGTATGAAACTTCTTCTCAAACCACTGACCTCTCCCAGGCTTCTTGCCTGGGAGCACAAAGTATGGCTACAAAACATAATCTCCTGGCACAGAGCTTTCTGATCAAAGTTTTCTCCAGAAGCAGGGACACAGGTCAAATACTCATGCAGAAAATTTCTTACTGTCACAACTACTTCCACCTAAGGCAGCTGAGTTTTTAGAGATTAACAAGTTTCCAAGTTTCTTTTAAGATTTTTCACCACTCCAGAAGGCAACAAGGGAATTTTTCACTGTCAAAGTTTAACTTGCTTCAGGGAAATCCCAAGGGCTTCAGGGAAATCTGGTAAAATGTTACTCTGGAGCCATGGAACTTGGTACAATTTTTCTATAGGAAATATTTCTTAGTGTACAAATTAGCTGCTGTACTTCTGAGCTCTCTTCAGAGAAAGCAGATTAGTGTCTCAGTTGTCTTACAGTTATATCTTCAGCAGAGGCACGTCAGAGGGTGGATAGTTCATGTGCTTGTTCAACTACTTGTTGAAAGAACTATCAAAATGAAAGTAAGATGGAAAATATAGACCAAACGACTTCTTTTTTTTTCTTTTTCTTTCAACTGCTAAATCCTGACAATAGATTTCTATTTCCCTAAAACTGTGTATGTGTTTGATTGCCAACACAAAAATATAATAAAACTAGGAAAAAAAAGTAACAATTTTTTACTGGGTCAAATTATGGAAACTCGGGTCTAAGTTCCATCTTGTGTCTCTAGTGGCTAGAGGTTCTCTTTTAAGTGTTACTTATTTCAGTCACTGCCATTTTACAGCAAAATCCAAAAAAACCAAAATACTATTTTCAATTTTACTAAAAGTTCTGTTCAGTCTACACTATAAGGATTAGACCTGGTGTCACAGTATTTCAAAGACCAAATATTTAACATTAATATCAATCATGTTACATTATACATGAGACAATCATACAAATAATCTTGTGGCAGTGGCCTATGTCATAATAATGCTGCTACAACTGGAATTACGTTTCTGATGCTTTATACTCTGGTAGAAAAATTCACAACAGTAAGAAAATTCACAGACTAAAACAAATCCACATAGGCCATAAATACTTTCATTGTGGGCCATCATTGTTAGAAGAAAATAATTTTTTTTATAGTGGATTTCCCATCTGCAGACTCTATTCAACGCTTTTTGGACTAAAGAGTCATCAGTGAAATTATGAAAGGATTGACATACTGCTTTGAAGGCATGACTGCATTCAGTTGCAGCAAAATGCATATGTATGGTACATGATGAGCCTTTAAAAAATCCCCTAACCATGTATTTATGTAATTTGAGCTATCTTGCTTTAAGTCACATCAAATGAAGAAGAAAATACCAAGTAATTAAAGCAGTACTCACTAGTGATATGAAGTTGGCAACTGTGTGAATAGAAAAAACACCACTAGTTCCTTTTCTATAGGAATATTATACTGTTTGCAGTGTGTCTTGCTTATCTATAGGTTTTATGTAAACAAAACTACCAACATTGATTTACAAAATAGAACTGGATTCTGAAGCTTAGTCATTGAGGTCTCCTGTCCTAACTCAATGTTCTCTCAACAGAAAGGTGACTTTTGTTAAGATTGGTAAGTTCCAAAAGACAAACATGGTATGAAAAACTTTTACAGGAAGAAAAATAAAAACATAAACATGCATTTCCATGATCTTAATACCACAATAGATGCTAAAATTGAAAAACAAAGTCTAGTACACAACCACATGTGGCAGACAGTGTGTAAAATTGTGGATGGATACAGGATGGTGAGGAGTGAAATATAAGTGAATGGTCAAGTAGCTCAAGAAGGCTAGACTTTCGGTGCATATAGGTCAGGTAAGAAATACGAGAATGTAAAAATAATGCAGTTATAACCACAGACTCCCTTCTTTCTAGCAGTTCTATACACAAAGGCCTCCTGCAGCTGTCCATATTTCACTGACTGCTCTATCACAGCAACATAATGTATTTATAAAACAGGAAAGCATTTATTTGAAATCTATGTTTTATTAGTTTGACTATTTGATCTGGATTTGAACTTTCTACAATACACGTTAAAGGACATTCAGACCATATGTCAACCTTCCAACAAGCTGGTCTCATACATCTGCTGGCTTCTGCATGTCAAGTCCTCCAAATAATTTTACTTGGGTCTCTTCATCTCACATAAAATTGATATAAGCAAACAATTCAATGGATATGTGTAACAATGCCTGTTATATATCCAAAATCACCAAACAGAGAGCTAGCACATTGCTTTTATTTTTTATTAAGTACATCTTCACTGCAAGGATTGGTTTACATATTATTTTCTAAATTAATATCCAGTGCCTATATTATATGCCTATATGCCTATATTATATCTTCCATATAATCATCTTGCAGTCAGTTTTTAATTTTCTAGGTATGCTACTGCAGAGGGATATGGCCAAAAATGTCCTTAAGTGAGTTGACATAGATTTTAGGACAGTATGTAAAAACATGTTTCTAAAAAAGTACATATTGGAACTCCTGAGTCCATAGGGAAGCAACAGCATAAGATTCAGTGGATGGAAGGGATGCTAGAGCAAGTGAACAGAATCGGTGCCAAAGATGTTCTTTCCTGGAGTTTCATGGAAGAGTGCAGAGTAAATAGGGATGTTGGAGAGGCAGAGGAACCATTGAGTTACCTTCTACAAATCAATACAAGAGATGACATAACTACTTCAAAGATCAGGACTCTAGCAGTAAGGGCCCTGGCTGAGATTGGGCTGCAGCGAAGAATCAATCTAGCTCTCTGCTTTCTGCAGCAAAGTTCCTTCCCAGCCCTCACGGGAACTAGCCGTGGGATCAGGACTACGTCTGGGCTGGGCTGATGTTAATGAGTAATTGCCCATCTTCAAACAGCAGCATTATCTGTAAGTTAAATTTATGCTATCACTGCTGTTTCTGACTAGCCTTTGCATTCCTTTTAATGTCTTAGTCTGAGCTGCTATGCTGTAACTGAGTCTTAAGTTCAAGCCAGCCTTTGCAGGAGGCTAATATTTGACAGTTTAGGCTATGTTGGTCAGTATGGAGTAGTAAAACCACAGCTCTGGGATTCATATGTAGCCAAAAGTAAATGATTTGCTAGGACAGTAAGTTTCAGAAGGCACAGGGTAAAAATTAGATTTCTAAAGCTACATAACGAAACAAAGAAGCTATCACTTAAACCAAACAGATTTTTCATACCTGTGGTTTAGCACCCAAAACTGAACAAAGATCCATACTTAACATGAAATTTTCCCCTTCTTAAAAAGGCACCACACCAGTTACCAGCTGTAACTCAAGAAAATAACTTATTCACCCAATAATTACATCAGTTTTACCAGTCAACGTTTTTTTTAGCTCCACAATCTATCTCCAAATTTTGTCACTATGCTGAGGTGCCCTAGGTTTGAAGGCTAAAGAGATAAATCACATTGCTACAATGCTTCCCTCTAGAGAGCATAGGCGGCATGTATGCCTGTCAGATACTTTGAAAACACAGAACTTGGAACTAGTGGGAGATGTTCCCACCATACGTGACAGCATACATGCTAAAAGAAACCAAGGCCTAGGTAAGATAAACCAATAAAGCCCACTAATACAGACTCTTGAAGGTACTGAAAGAAGACTTAAAATCAATAGAAGTTGAAAGCAAAATCCAGCAATTAGACTCAACTGCCATGAGGTAAAAAAAAGGACCTCTAGCTCAGCCAGCAACTAAAATGAAAACGTGCTGTTTTCTGCACATTTAATGAGCAAATGCTGCACAGGGGAGGAGGCTCAGAGAGCAACGCTTTGCATCCAGGTGAAGTAAGAAGTTCTGCAATCAACAGTTCTTGCGTAGATGTTCCCAAAGCGTGATGCATGTACAAACAAGAACTTGAAAGAGAATTTATGAAAACAACCACAGTGATGGTGGGATACCTCCAGGTTTAGCCGCAGGCTGACTGAAGTAGAGTACATGCTTTTCCCTCTCCACTGCAATACTACTACAGGATTGCCATTACAATCCCTCTACTGCTGAAATTAATTTAGTCTGGACTTTAAAAGCTAGCACGAATCCTGTACCAATTTGATTCCCGCAAGAAAAGCAAAACCATAGGGTAAATAAAAAGCACCAGTGTGATGGTATTTTCTGATGTAGGCAGAATAAGTTCTGATGGACAATGAATCACATATTTTCATAGAGGCTTCCTCCCCACCCTGAAAAATATTTATTGGTGACTCTGAGTAATACCAATTCTGGTCTTTAGATCTTGGTTGCATTAAGTATTAGACTGGTTCAGTGGTCATTTGTGTTGTAAGTACTCCTTAAATTTAAAGCATGCTGCTGGAATAAGTGGTTTATTAACTACTGTTTTTTCAGTTCTATAGAAAGACTTCTGCATTAAAAAAAAATAATAAAAAATTACAGCATTCCAGAACTTTTATCCACTTTGCACATATAGTAAACAGGCATAAACATTTTTGTCTTATTTGACATTTCAAGGATATTCCCAACATTTGTAATAACAGTAAACCAGGTGGAACAAATCTCTGAAGAGTATAAACCAAAGTATCCAATTTTTTCTAATTACTTTCCAAAATCTTTATGTCTACTTCACATCTGCCTCCTCCATACAGGCTGCATTTCCCCCCAAGTAAACCTTGAAACAGTTGTTGTATTCTCAGGCTAAAAAGAAATGTGACATCTGGATCCAAAGTCGGCCAGATGGCAGTTGAGGCATTGAGATGGCATTGAGGACATACAATTTCACTTTTCATTTGACCTGCTATAATCCATGATGCTAACCCCAGTGACATGGGATGCTCTGCTTTTCTGTGTTCTTTCAGTTATCCTCATTTGTGTGCCCTATGTGCCTGGACAAGGCCAAGTCATATGTTGGTTCTCTGCTTCACACACCAGTCTATTGCTCAGAAGGCTAGATAAAATCCAATGTAAATATAAAATCCATGAAAAAATGACTGGATTTTTGTTACTTAAAACTTTTCACTTCTTATAGTTGGAAGACAAATGTTTCAAGGAAAACTAATTATACTTATTTAACAATATTTTCTTTCAGAAAAAAATAGGACTACCCATGACATTAAGACGGCAGAATGATGTCTAGAAAAGATTTTTGAAGTCATTGTCTCTCCACACCCAGATGGATACATATACTAATTCCAGTAAATCTATCAATACGGCTTTAAAACATTTTCTGTCATCTCTTCTGCATCAAGATGGTCTGAAAATATTTTCTTGCATATACACAGCCCCAAACCAAAATACTTCTTCTGGGAATGTTTGAGATTTCAGATGCATTTTCCATTTTCATATACTCAGGGCATAATTTTATTGTCATTGCTGCTATTAAAAAGCTACTGTTTAAAACTTCAATTTGTGCAACCCACATGTAGAGTATCCTGGCTTTAAACTGAGAAAATAAGAGCTAGAATATATTGAAAGAAGTACCATAGTGAAGATTTACAGTAAGTTTTACTGAGACTTTTAGCCCAATAGCTTGACTTATGATATTATGGACAAAATTGCACATTTTAAGTATTTACAACACAGTTTACTTATAAAATGTGAAAAAGCTTCCCTGTTCTGAAGCACAACAGTGCTGGGTATGTTCTGTTAATGGAGAGGAATCCTGTTTAGATCTATACAATATATATGATGTAAATCAAACAGACTAATGAATAACAGAAATAATTTCCAATTTCACAACAGAAGTGGGTTCTTAAGTCTTTTCCAAATAAGCTTATCAATGTGAAGGAAATTAAATTTCCTGTTGGGACAGACTGAACTACTTTACCTGATAGGCTCAAATCAGAGCAGAAATCACTGACACTCCCCTCAATCTTTTCCTTGTCTCATCGAAATCAGTACAAAATTAGCAGATGATAGAAGAGAAGGGTTAGATTTTGAGAAAGCACTTTTATGATGCAGCTTGGCCAAATCCAGCTTTTGTGGCAAAAATCAAAATCAACCAAATTTAAGAAAACCGATTAATGGGTGGAATTTCTAAGTAACTTGCACTGTAGTAATTGCATTACTTGTAAAAGAATTATAATTAGAGACAGCAGATATGCTGGGAACTGTGGCAATGAGTTACATCTTGCACTGTGGTAATTGCATTAATTGTAAAAGAATTACAATTACAAGCAGCAGATATGCTGGCAATTGTGGCTATAAGTTAGGTCAAAATAATTTAAACACAGCAGTAAAGAACACTTGTGGCATTTTATACCACTGCAGGGAATCATAACCTACATGGCTACCGCAAGAGTTAAACAGTTACATTTTGCAAGGGAGAGGCACTTATATTTCATCGTGATAAATGCCAAAATTGGGAAAAGGGAAAAAAAAAAAAAAAAGAAAAAAAAAAAGGCAAGAATAAAAGAAAAATAAACAGAAGTATTAGCAGCAAGTGGAATTTTGTATTCTAAGTCTGTCCAAGCAAAACATGCATGCCCTGACATTGCCAAACCTACAGTCAGGAAATCAGAAGGGCAGCTGCACAGAGTCAGATGGAGAGCACTACAGTATGAAAGTAGAATTTATTCCGGTACAGTTTGCGATTCAATACCTGTATTTGTGAGTTAGAAAATAAAAAGAAGAGAAGGCCTTGATTTATTGAGTTTCAATATTGTGTGAATACATACCGCAGATACTCAAACCTGGTTTTAAGCTCTGTTGAAACTGAAAGAAGAGCAAGATCCAAACATAAAGTAACAGACCAAATTTTAGTAAAGTGTTCTCATAATACATGAAAATTAAATATTAGTAAGAAAAAGTGTTCCCAGACAAGCTACTAAGGCTTCTTTTGTATAGAAAAAAACCACAAAACTATAAAGATTCAATAATAATTCCAAAAAAGCCTGCAATGAGGAGATCAAAAGGTGTACCAAAAAATCAGAAGATGGCATAACAGTATACTCAAATGTAGCACTGTCACCACGGCATTGCTCAAAAGCTTCTATTGCAGGTACTCAGCCAAAGGTGACATTCTGAGTAGAAGCAAGGAATTGCAGAAAGCATACTCTCAGAAACGATATAAGGTTAAGGAAGGTAAGATGAATTATATCGATCGAGCAGGTAAAAGAGAACCACCATCATTACAGCCTAAAGCAGCACAGGCTGCTAAAAGAATGAAGAATGAAAATGTTTAAAGAACCGGATGACGCACCAGCAAAGCTTCTTGAACACTGGCAGTAGGAAAGTTGCTTTCTATACTCATAAAGCTGTGACAAACTGGAGGGCAGCCAGATTCTTGGAAAAGATCAATGTACATTCCAAAACCCAAGAAGGAGTACTAGAAGAAACATACAATTGCAAATAAATCTCTGATACTACATGGAAACAAGGTCATTATTCTGGAAAAGATTCAAAAATTAAAAAAACAACTCAGAATATCAATGTGAATTGGTATGACATACACTTGGAAGACGCACAGGAGACAAATCCCAAGAGCACGATCAGCCATGTTCAAATATTTTACTAAACATCTCTCTTGTTTGTTAACTTCATTAAAGTACTTTACTCTGTGGGAAATGCTTGGTTACCGCTGATGATGCTTAAAATGGGTTTTCTGTCACATTTAGATGACCTACTGTGTGAAAGTTACCACAATCATAAATTAGATGTAGAAGTGAAAATAATGCAAGAGTGGGTCTCAAACAATAAAGGTGTACAGGAAAAGGTGAGTTTATCATCCTATCCAGCATTCTACCAGCAACACCACAGAGGAAAGCATAAAATATCTGAGAGAAAATCTGTGACTTTAGGTATGCAGACTGTATAACACTGATTACCATCTGGTCCAAGAATCCACAGTACATGTCAACATGGTATATATACTAGGAGTGTAGATTCTCACTTGATTTCTTTTAAGTAGAGACAGTATCATTCCAATGGATAAGAAAAAACTTTTGTGTGTTGAAGAGCTTTTATATCTAGGCTCAAGTAATTCCCATAAAAGTATACTTGAAGGAAATTAAGTAGCACAGAGTCTCAAAAATGACAAATATATCAATGATGTGGAAAAAAATAGGGGTCAGCATGAAAAACAGAAAGCCGTGCTTTTTGAAGACAATAGCTTGCTATAAAGCACCACATACCGATGAGAGTTGGAGGTTGAGAAAAAGTGGTGCTTCAGATACTGCATTTTGAATGCTGCTTGAAATAGCAGGACAGACTGAGTGCGTAGTAATCAAATCACTATCAAGTAAAATTTCAGAGCTGCTGTTGCTACGTTTTCAGCAACAATCTTATAACTGGATGTTAAAAAAAGAGTGCTACGACAAAAGACCCTGTCAATATGACCAACAGGGAAATTACAGAAGTCAGTGATCAGAAAGGAAAAAAGCAACAGCCCAAAGAAGATAATGTCATGGTTTAGCCTCGGCAGCAACAAAAGCGCCACGAGGCAGTCCCTTGGCAGCCCCTTGGCTCCGCCCCCCAGCAGTGTAGAGAGGATGAGAAAGAAAAGGCAGACTCGTGGGTTGAGATAAAAACTGTTTACCAGAACAGCAGGTATTGCAGGGAAACAGTAACACAGATGGACGAGACAAACATCAGAGCAATACCGACCACAACTCGCGCCACGCTCCCCCACGACCGCCACCGATGCCGCTCAAATGCACCCCGGCGCCGCCCGCCCATATATACGCCTACGCCGTGACGTCGCCACGCCCACTTCCGCTTGTGTCCCCTCCCTTCCCCGGCTAGCTCCCTGCTGCCCCTGGGCCTGGCACACATGGGGTGGAATAGCTGTGCCGGATAGAGATGGGGGAGAATCAACCCCATCCCTGCTGGAAACCAGGACAGAAAACCATTGAAGAATGTATTGAGAAGCAGAATAAGAGAGGAAGACCAAGAAGAACATGGATAAAAGATATACGCTGCTGGATTTAACTGCAAATCAAGAAAACAAGCATGGAAACAACTGGTTGAACATGTAAAATTCAGTTAAATAATATTGTTTCATTCTTTCCAGTGACTGTACTAGACAGCCATTCTGTCTCACACTTAAAGTTGAACATATCCATGTAGCAAAGCAAGCACTTTCCACATGAATAAGACAGGAAAGTTAAAGAGGTTTGTGCATTTAACCATGTCAGAGTGAAAGTCTTTGTAAAAGAAACCAACCAAAATATTGCAATGCACAGGTTTTCTTTCAAACCTACAGAACAGGGAAGCTTTTTATTTGACTAAATAAAAATATTCATTAGTGCACTTATATATGCATCCATATATATTTAAAATTTATACATAGAATATATACATGCAGTTATGACTCCATTATAGGAGTCATTCCATGACTTAGACTTACCCACCTAAGTCCTAAATAACATTTAATTCAATTAAATCAATAGTGTTTTATAGTGATCATGAGTGGGTCTAAAGCAGTTCATATTTTCTCCAGTACAAGTGGTATTTCCAAGGTTGCTTTTCCTTCATTTCGTTCACCTGGATCAGAACTGTATCAAATAACTGGAGCAAGCGCAGTCCCAACTGTACTATGGGCATGCTGAAAGAATTCTAGTTAATGTTTATGGACAACTTCCTATTAGAGTACTAATTTAGCTCAGTTTTAGCCATTCTTTGCACTTAGCATAGCTATTCAATTTATTTATAACTGGGCAAATAAGTTCTAACCTCATTTCCATCAGTATCTGGAACAGCTCCAGCGAAGCAAAATTAGTTGCCCTTTTTTATATACCAGTGTAACACAGCAGAATGTATGCCAGGAATTTACGCATAAAATATGGCAAAGTTAGTGACCTCTCTTGGCATTACAGTTTCTTATGAATTATAGTATCTATATAACAAAACCATTTTTCAGCATACCTTCAAAATTATGTTTGAATGGAATTATAAGAAAAGAGCACATATAGGAAGAATCTCAAGCTAAGCTCTAAGGAACTAGTAACATATGCTATCGCAATCATAGGTCTCAAGATCAGAAGAAAGAAAACAGGTTAATTGATTCTTAACAGTCTATTAAAACAGTCCTTTTATTTTGTTAGTTCTGCATTAAGGAATGTATTTAAGCTATTTCCTAGATTCAAGTTTGCTAATAGCCTCATTAAACTCTGTGGGTCTCATCTCATACTAGTCATTTTAAACATATCCTTGATTTGGGACCAGAGACAACTAGACAAGTGAAGAAGTTAGCACAGAGAAAGTATGAAACTGCAGAATGCTGTTATTATCTGTTGAATGCAAGACATTCAATCACATGAGCGAATCATGGACAGGGAGTGAAGCTCCAGTGGCTCCTGATTACATTCTAGCCAGCACAGCTGTACCAAAGTACTAACACAGAAAACATCTAAAAAAGGAAGTATACAGCCAGAGATATTTTACACTACAAGCTATTGCACAATCTATGTGCAATATGCATGTGCAACTTTCTCCCTTGACCAGGAATTGATGCAATCTGACAATTATTTCAGATGAAAGCCACATTCCTTAACGATCCTCCAGCAACAATCTAAGAAGCTAATCTGATAATAAAGCAGACAATAAAAAGTGCTTCTTCATACCCTAAAATTAGAATGAGCAATGTGACAAGGCAGGTGTGAAACAAAAGAGCAAACACCAGGAGGATAAAAGAATAGAAGTTTTATAAATGAAAAAGAAACAAAACTGAGTAAAGAGAGAAGGATGATTTTATTACATTTTTAGAATGAATGAGGGAAAAATATGTGACAGCAGCAAATTCTATGAAGTGCTTATATTTTTCTGAAATAATTTTGCCTTCAGTCCTCTTACTGAAACACCCCTGTTTCATAAAATTCAGAATTTTTATATATTGAAGATAAATTATTCTAATGAGAACAAATGAGCCTTATCCTTGTAAATATGTATTTCCATGTAACAATCTCTCACGAATACCATAGGCACGATATGTCTTCTAAGTGGACAGTTGCTAAAATGAAAATAAAAATGCCAACTAAGTTTTATAGCAATCAAAAATATCAAGAGATACTTTGGGATGCAGTTTGTCAACACATTCATGCCATAGGTGGGCACAAGCAGAACAGGCTAGAGACATGCCCCAGTGTGCATACCTTATTATCACAAGTGCACTCTCAGATCAGAGGAGCTCAATCTCAGATCCAGATTATATCCTGGTAGAACTCCAAGGCAAAACAAAAGACAGAAGGACTGAAAAAAAAAAAATGCATGCAGATATACGGATTCTCAAAAAAAAAAATGCAATGGTAAGTTGAAGTAACCTATCTCTTTTCACAGTGACTGTTCACGTGCACATCTGGGTGATTGGCACCAGTAAAGACCTAACCTGTGTAGATTACAAATACGAAGACTTCATAGAACAGTAACTGAAAAGTCATCTTTCAGAGAGCTGGCCTGTATCAGGCCTGGTAGTTTCCACAAAGCATATTACTTAGCAAAGTTGTGTTCAAAACTTCAGACAAATCTTGGGAACAAAGGAATTCATCAGAAATGCCCTGAGACTGCCTTTATTCTCGTGAAAAATGTTCACATCACGAATGCAGTTCAATCTTTGCAGGAAAAGCTTAGTAAAGTCCTTCTGCTCAGTGTGCTAGCCTCTGAGTCTAGTTAACTTAATGGTCTTTTTGCCATGGAAACAAAGGGGTTAAGCCCCGCCCAAAATGGCTTCATCCTATAGAGATGGAACCAGAAAGCACCATCAAACACACAATGTGAAATGATTTTTTTGAAACTCAGACAGCATAGTTCAGGGATACAGTGAGCTGAAGAATTTTTTAACTTAAATTCAATTGAGTTATAGTTTGAGAAATGCACTGGTGATACTAGAAAAAGAACATGAAAAGAAGGTGAATTGTTATGACTTGAATCTTCAGCTCATCTAGCAAAGTCAACAGCCCTCAAAGAAGCCACCTTCGTTTCACCATAAAGGAAGGGAACCATGAGACTCAAAGACTTTCTCACGGGAGATTTCAGCACCAACCTGCGATCCCATTTGGGCTGGAATGTTTCACTGAACTCTGAAAGAGCTCTAGCTGTTAAAAAAAAAACAGGAAAGAAAAGCAGCAAACATGTCTTCCCCTAACACAAGCAGAACTGGCATCTCCTCTCACTGACTTATCAGACATAAGCAAAAATCCAAGTGTTACCCAGAAAAAATGTGCTCTCTTCTGCCTGAGGCAGTTCAGTATTTCTGATGATTTGGGCTTTCAATTGACTTTCAGCAGTTATTTAAAACATCTCTACAAAATCATCTATTCTATGGCTGTATTTGGACTGAGTCAAGTTCTTCAGAATTTTTCTCTGGCCCTCTCCTGAATGTTAAGCTAGCCTTAGTCACATCACATGCACTGTCCACTGGTAAAGAATTCTGGCATACACATACAGCTTAATTATTATATAGGTGCTTAAATCCAAAATGTAAGTCCCTAGAACGCTTGCTCAGCCACCACTGACAGTGTTGCTGCCTAGAGTCCATATAGGTTTGCACTGGTACAAGTTCTCCAGGTACCAGAATCCCACATTCTGGAACTCCAGGCCTGGAATGAGCCAGTGCACTCTTTTTTCCCCCTCGCCTCTTAGTTTTTTCAGCTGATTGTAATTTGCAAAGTCAGAATGAATTCCCATGCAAATTTGTCTCTACACACACAGGCATTTTTCCACAATGTAAACAACAATAACAAAATGACCAAAGCTTAATTCTCAAAGGCTGGACCTCTCTTACTCACATGATTTTCTATCACTATGAAAATCTTTCCCCCAGGGGTTTATGTTTTTGAACATGTAGACATAGCAGACATATTATTCCTGTACTCTGGATCCTGTGGCTCTTTGAGCCTGAATGTAAGGTATACAGAAGATGAATCCATATGTTCTTCCTGGTTTCCACAGTAACCAAAAGTAGGAGAACGTTTGCTCCTCAGTGAAGCACATGACCTATGACCATCCACTTACCCACACACCCACATACATGCATAAGCACCTGCAGTGTGTATTTATGATTGCAGTCATTACGGAGAAGGGAAGATTTTCTAACCCTTCTCTTGCTATGGATAGATATCCAGACATTACTATAAATCTTGCACTCATTCAACCAGATGTGCAGGGGTGCCTCTGAGAGGCATAGAGCTTTTGTAAATAATGTATCTGTCTGTTTGTTCCCAAAGTTAAATTTGCTTCTTCAAACAGAAGCAGAATCTCAACCCTATCTTCTCAGGAATGTTAGGTCAACAAACAACTAAACTTTATAGGACTTCAAGCCCTTCAGCACCTTATAGCTACAATGTTCAGGGATAGTAAACAAGAGTGGATGAAAATCACCTATGTTTCCTCTTTCACAGCATTAATTTTAACATATAAATAGGTACACAAAAAATTTTTCTTTTATTCTGGAGCTTAAGAAACCTTATCCCTATAAGCTCATTTGGAGTATTTCTCTGGAAAATCTACTATTTTTAATCAAAACAGTTTTAGGTAAACATTAACTACATTCACTAACATTTATGTACAAGCTGTTCAGCACTGAAAGCACAGCTTTTTAGTTACCTTGGGAGCCAAAACCTCCTAGATCTGCCACAGAACTCATGTGCAACTTTGTGTGAGCTGTTTACGCCACATGTCCTCAGGTTCAGAACTTTAAAATAGTGCTAACGTCAATTCTCAGATACTTCAGGTGAAGGACTTCGTTAACACCCCAATATCCTGTATGGAGAACAAGCTACATTCTTGAATACTTATACAACCTCCTCCCCCCAGCAAAAAAAAAGGCAAGAAACGCTCTGTATAAGCACATAAGACAAAGCCCCTGACATGCTTACCCTTTAAAATAAATATGTACCAGGAAAGTCAGCATGCCACCAAAGGCTTCCAACTTCTAAAGCCAGTTTTTATTAAGACATAAACTAAAACAACGCAACTCTTGAAACAGAGAAAACTCAGTTCTCTTGGGTATCACAACACTTGTGAATAACTTGCTATTCCCATAAATCGTTTTATTTTACTTTCTTAAAAAAGGGGGAGAGGGAAAGCAATAAAGTAATGAAAGCAACACCTAAGCAAAACTGCACAGCCAGATTCTAATTTCCACTTAACTGTGTAAAGATGCTGTAAATTCTGTAACTGTTGACAAGATATTCCAAGTTCACACAGTTTGACAGAAATTCAGTATGTGTTTTAGCAGGTGACTTGACTGGGTCAGGCCACAAGATACCAACAAATCACAGGTAGAAAACAGGCCAGACCAGAACACATCTGTTTAAAAAGACACCACAGCAAGTTCTCTCCTCCTTCCTGGGCAGGTATTTCAAGCTCTGGGGCCCCTAAGGGACTTGCTTTTATAATAAATCTTACATAAGCTGGGCTACAGAGGTGACCAAAACTCCTCTGACAGTACAAGCTGCAAATCAAAATAAAGCTTTGACATCAGAAAGGCAGTACCAAATCACCATTGAGTATACATTAGTATATGTCCCTTGACTATGGAACTCGGGAAGCCAAAGAAAGGAATATGTCATTCACTTTCTAGTACTTCCAGGAAATGAGCCATCACTGTGTCAATGTTTTAAATTATCCCACAGCTCCCAGTGCCAGCACAGGCCACCACTGGTCACACGCTAAAGCACTAGCACAGTAAAGTGCTTTCATAGCCCTTTGGAGTGACCCTTCCTTCATTAGAAGCCTTCATTATTCGATACATTTATAACTAACTTTGTTTGACCTGTTATCCTGGTGGTTTTATTTTTCAGACTGCTTTCTGACATATGAGATAAGAATAAACCTGAGTTGCTTATCATAGAATTAATCCATTTTTCTAAATATGACAGTTGTTAATTACTTGTTTGATCAAGCTGCCTATTTCCATTCCTTAGTGTATTTGGGAGCTTTGAATTAAAGAGGAATTCAGATCAAATACAGGATGCAAATCCTTCATCACTTCTTTTGCCATTTAGAGGGAAAACTTCATGCTAACTCCATGCAAAATAACAAACTGCACTGAATTTCTGGTGCAATTTTATAGAACACAAGTAAGACAAGAGCATACTAGCTAGTTCCCCAAGTATAGAACAGAAAACTAATTTTTAGGCTGCTTAAGGCAAAACTCTCACCTGTGCCAGTAGCTATCAGTAATACAGAGTGTCACAGACTCTGCTGATGGTGCAGAAAAAGCTTTCAATGTCAGAGATAGGCCTGTGTAATGAGCAGTTCTTTAACAACGCACATCAGTAGAAGAAACTGTTCCTACCCAAGTTTAAAATACCTGTTAAGCTTCAATGATAGTGAATTTGCCAGTTTTAGAGTAACACATCCCTTAACTGAAAACAGAGACTGACAGAAAACATTTCAAAATGCCTTAATAAAGATTGGCATTCTATTTCCATTTGAAATGTTCTCCTACATAATTAATTCCCCAATAAAGAATTGATCAAATCAGAACAGACTGGTCTGAAAATAAGTTTTACGTGCTCACTAGCAGCCTTGCAAATGCATTTATAAGCTATTTGGAAAAATATCAGTAAGAAATTCTTTCCTGTGAGGGTGGTGAGGCACTGGAACAGGTTGCCCAGAGAAGCTGTGGCTGCCCTATCCCTGGAGGAGTTCAAGGCCAGGCTGGATGGGGCTTGGAGCAACCTGCTCTGGTGGGAGGTGTCCCTGCCCAGGGCAGGGGGGGTTGGAACTCGATGATTTTTAAGGTTCCTTCCAACTCTAAACGTTCCATGATTCTATTTCCTTTGACTCGTATATATCATACAAATGGTTTCAAATTACTTAACTACTTATCCAGAAAAAAAAATCCCTATCCACAGCATTCGAGAGCCAAATAAATTTCATAAAAATAGAATCCAATTTTAACAACTGATGTTAACAGGTAGCCAAAACAATTCTTCCCTGAAGTGCACTGTGTCTCCACAGAAAAAAACTACAAGTAATACCCAACCCTACCTAAAGTGTCTGTCTGTATCCCTTGCTGAAGCTAAAACACCTTCTCCTTCCGTCTTTTCCAAAAGCCATAAATATAATACAATTTTCAAAATCAAAATTAAACAGGAGGAGAAATTTAAAGAAACAGATAGACGCTGTTCCTAAAATTGTATCAGTAACTGCACTGACTTTAGTGTGAGATGTTAAAGAATCAGGTAACAATGCAGTTGCCCACATAGGAAGATCTCCCCAGAGCCTTCTCTTCTCCAGGCTGAACAACCCTAACTCCCTCAGCCTGTCCTCATCACAGAGGTGCCCTCTGATCATCTTCACAGCCCTCCTCCAGACCCACTCCAACAGGTCCATGTCCTTGTGCTGAGGGCCCCAGAGCTGGACACAGTACTCCAGGTCTCACCAAAACAGAGTAGAAGGACAGAATCACCTCACCAGGTAGGGTCTCACCAGAGCAGCAGGACAGAATCACCTCCCTCACCCCACTGGCCACGCTTACTTTAATGCAATCCAGATTGCAGTTGGCTCTCTGGGCTGCGAGCACGTTGCCAGCTCATGTTCAGTTTTGCATCCACCAGTACCCACAAGTTCTTCTCAGCAGGGCTGCTCTTGATCCCCCAGCCTGCACTGACACCTGAAACACTGAGAGGTTGCCCAGAGAGGCAGTAGGTGCCCACTCGCTGGAAACATTCATGGTCAAATTGGACAGGGCTCTTAGCAACCTGATCTAGTTGAAGATGTCCTGTCTCACTGCAGGGGAGGTTGGACTAGGTGACATTTAAAGGTCCCTTCCAAGTCAAACCATTCTATGATTAACAGCTAGCATTATGCTTCTCAAGGGGAGACTATTCATTGCCTTCCATTTGTAACTCCAGTAGCTTGTTTGTTGTTAAGCTCTTTAGCAATAAAATAGATGGACAAGAGAGACTATAACCTTTGTTTGAGGAGAAAACATGACCACAGCAGAAACAATTATTTTCATCTATAAACAACAGGAAAGTAATGGTGTTTAAAAAATGAGCACTTCACAAACAATTCATTCCAAGGTTGTCGGCTTTTCTCAACTGCCTCTGCTCATCACTGCAGCTACTACAACTCCTGAGTTTTTCATCTGTCTTTTTGGCAGGAACCATAGTGACAGACCAGTATATTCAAACTTCCCTCATTCAGGAACCATGAGAAAGTCCCTGAATCTGATAAATTAAAATAACTGAAACAACACTGAAAATATTTGCTCCCTCAAATTACAAATTGGTTGTCTTCAGTACTGTGAGTTGAAATTAAAATAGCTATGTGGCTAAAGTTACGGAATAAACCAAATATATCATTAATACTTTCAAGCTTTCAAATTTCAGCTTTAACGAACAGGATTTTAGGAATGCATAAGAAAGTGGATGACAGCAGGAAAGACTAAGAATAAAATATAATGACAAATGACTGAATGGTAGGTACAGTAAGTGCTGTTTAATACACTGGATGTTTTCTTTGTTAGATGTAATTTAGAAGGTACTAATAGAATTCATCTGATTCTGGACTGCAATTTTGTATTAATTATGGGAGTGGTGAGGATTTAATTAGTAATTTGGTAGAAGTGTAAAGGTTGGTAGTATTCATCAGCTGAACACTTTCACCCATTAGGAAAAAAGTTTATTTAGCTGGAATGTTGATTCCTCCTCCCTATCTACCACTGATATCATTTGCAGAGTCCAGCCTTAGCATCTACTGCTTCTCATCTCATCCTGACAGAGTGAGTTCTAAAGCAAGGTAACTTTAACAGAGTATTTTAAAAAGATTTTGCCCTTCTTTTTCCTCATTATTGTCCCTGTAAGTTGGGCTGACCAAACAGCGGGTGTTCTTTCTAAGAACCAGCAACCAAGTAATTTAGCACTGATAGAAAAGCTACAACAGAAGGGTACCTTCCATCTCCTGTTCTACTTCTGAAAAACAAAGACAAGGAAAAATCTGAGAAATCAGGGGAGTTTCTATTCTACTTCACTATAACCCTGATGTGAAGTTTGCCTCTTGCTCTGTAATTTGGTTTCTTCTTGGATTTAATTGCAGTAGAAGGACTAAAGGGAATAACTTGTTCTGTTGTTGCTATACAGCCTATGTTTGCTCACAGGCATCTGTTTGAAAAGAAATGCAAACCTCTCCCCAGTACATGGATATTTCTAGGTAATGACTAAACACTCTTTGTTGCATATTGGTGATCTACTGGTGAAAGATAATTTCTAGTAGTCCTGCCAAGTACAAAAGAAAGTAAGAACGCACTGCGATACGGCACACTGGGACAAATGGTATAGTTAAAATTTTCGATGGCTGCTCCATTTCACCCTATTGAAGCAGCTGCAAACAAAGTTATGTAATCTTGAAGGATAAAATGTATCTGAAAAACTAGTGTATTTGTACTAGCAAACAGTATTTTAGAAATGCTAGCTTAAAATAGAACTAAGCTTTTTTAACACTGTTCTAGGAAGTTGGATGGAAAACAATATCTATAAAAGCAAGAAACCAATGTTTCTTTAATAAGACTTGTAAACCAATAATCTTTTCCTCTACAAAAGACCCATACACACATTATTATCAAGTCACAAAATTATGATGTACCACTGTCTCTTAAATTTAGACAAACCAGTAAAACCTTTCATGTGTCTTTTATAGATGGTGACAAAGAGGCTGAGCGTATTATAAATAAAATTACAAAGCACTTTATTTGTGGCATGAAATCTTGATTTAATCCCATAAATAGCAACTGAGGGTACCAAAAAAAGTATTTGTATAAAATATTAACTTACTGATTCTAAGTCATTAAGACACTAACTCCCTGCTTCTCCACCACCACTCTCCAGTTATTCCTGGGACAAGTTGTCTTTTAGCTCTAATGGGTCAACTCTCAGCTCTCATTTTCTAGTATTATTTTTATTGAGGAAAATATGAAAATGCCTCTGTGCTGCCTCACTTTTTCAATGACTCTTCCTCAAGCAGCCTTTTTCCCTCCTAACCTTAATTGGTTTCAAAACAGTCAAATGCTGCCTCTCCTGATCACTTCTCTCTTTTTCTCAGTACCAGCATTATTAATTATGAGCCTGGGAAATTTTAGTAGCTGTCATATGCAACAAAGCTATATAAACTATGATAAATTCCTTTCTCCAAAAGTGCTTGCTTTACCTTATCTGGCTGATACAATGAAATCCTGACAAAAATAAGGAGTGATTGTGGAACATGCATTTCTTTTTGAAGTGTAAGAGTCATTTTTATTCAACTAACCTGTATGAAATGTACTTTGAAGAGTATTGTGTCCATAATACAGTCTAAGATAACTCTGGTTAGCATTTGAGCTCTACATTAATCGGCAGTTCTAGGAACACAAACATTTCAAACTACCTATACCTAAAATATTGAAAATACTAGAAAACTTGAAGTCTGACAAGGCACAGTGTCTGTTTATATACACACACAGAGTAATAGTTTTTACAACAGAAATAGTCACTTGAAAGTAAAGACAAGCATCTGACTGTAGAATTACTTGAATACAACTTTATGACTTACTATTTCAAATCCACATTCCTAGCAAAATCTAATTACTAATCCACTGATCTGTTTCCATAGTTTTACTCATCCTCCTGAGTCTCTTAGATGTCCATCTGCAAGCCTAGGCCTTGCTGTGTGAGAGGAAAAGCAGGTGGTATGTGCTGGACATGTAGATATAAGCACACACTAAAACATGAGGTGATACATAGTATTGCTCTAAGCCATATAACTTTCTGGCTCCAGCCCCCCTGCTCTTCCACAGACTCGCATTTTGTCGCAGTGACAAAAGTCTGTAATAAAGGCGTGTTTTGAGCCAGCAGAAACCCTTGATAGTAGCATAATTCTTGTGATCAAAGATATTCAAAAAAGTTCCAATCTTTCCCCATCAATGTGGCTTTCAGGGAGCAAATGCAAGAGAGTTTAAGGGCAGTATTTTCTGCAAACAGAGCTCTACAGAAGTGACTGGTGCTGCAGTAACATTAGAAGCACTTATAGGGCGGACTCTATAAAGATGTGAGTAAGATTAATAGCCCCAGCTGGAGGGAATAGAAGAAACCACATGCAGGGAACTACAGCCATATTCATTTAGTTCAAGTATCATGTGTAGACACAACATCTCAAACTCCCTGTTGTAGTGTACTTCTGCTCACTGGAGCAGAAAGAGAAATTTCCACATTCTGACTCACAATGAGCTTACCCTAGAAGATGGCAGGGTTGTTGCCAGGTGGCATCAATTACTAAAGCTAAAGCAGTAGTTGCAGTTTTTGCTAGCCCTGTCAGGTCAGGTGTGTAATGAGGCATAGCATTATCAGCAAAAATCCTTACAGAAAATAATCATAATAACAAAACTGTTTCTACTGCTCTAACTTGTTTCTATTTGATCAGGAATAATCCTACAGCTGGAAAGGTGCATCTCCCACATTATCTCACTGTAACTTTCAAATCTGCCCTTGTGGAAGTTCAAAAAAACTTTGGCCTACTCCATGTTTTGTGCCCCTCTGTCTACATTGTTTTATTTCTGGTTCTCTTACCTTCTTCTCCATAGGCTTACACCTGCTCTTCCAGGTTCCAGTCCACAATACCTGCATTCACAATGGGGGATTGCTCCTTCCTTTTCTTTCTCGTGAGTGACTTCTGCTGCAGGCAGTCCAAGCGGCAGTTCCATGCACTGTGTTCATGCCTCTCCATCTTACTCCTGTACACACTGGCCTTTCAAAGGCAGAGCCTACTTCAGTGCTTTCCCTGGTCCTATTCCTGGTCTGTGTGTCAAGCACACTTTGTTCCTTATTTCTATCACAATATCTCTGTAAGTTCTCCAGGACAGCCCCTTGTCTGCTGCTGGGTGAGGTGTCTCTGTTACACAGCTGGTTCCTGGTTCCTACTCAGGCACAGGTGGAAGAGGTGATGAGGCCACATTAGGGTGTGGGGGAGGGAGGCTGAGCATTCTTTCACAGGTTATCTCTGGATTGCCTACTGCCCACCTCAGGTGTTGCAGGTTTTGCAATATGCAGAAGAATAACCGGTATCACAAATACTGCTATGTAGCCATTTGCTTTCAAAAAGTCGATACTGCAATAAATAACAATGTTATCTTGCTTTTGTTTTCTTTCAATACTCACTTCTAATATACAGTAACTTGATGTGAAATAACTGAGAAGGCAGTTATTTGTGTCTGCAGACGAAATGGAGGAACTTTTGCTTACTGTGGGTGACTCGGTGTTAGGTCTGGAAAACGAATCTTCTCTTCCCTTGCAGCCAATAAAGATTCAAGAGAAAGTCAGGTGCAGAGGTAAACTGGAGCAACTTCAGTGGAGCTGGGCTGTACACACAGGTAGAGGACAGAGCTCACAGAATTCTCTGAAGAAACCTTTAACTGTCTGTTCAGTTTCTTTATTGATAACTCCTTGATGGAACACATTATCATGTACTACAAACTCTTATATTGTTCTGGGTGAATACTGAAAATAGTCAGCAACTCGCTGAGAAATGTAAATCCAACAACTTTTCCCAGCTAAAAAAAAACAAAAAAACACCACCAAAACCAAACAACAACAACAACAAAAAACCACATCAGCTATGACGTGAAGAACTCAAAGTGATATGTTCTTATTATGAGCTTTCTTTTTTACGGGCTATGCTATCATACTGCATAGTTCTTGCCTAGAATTGCCGAGGTTGGAAGGGACCTTTCAGATCATCTAGTCCAGATGACAAGACTACAGAATTGTAGGTACAGCAGTTCACTAAGCATCACGTGATTTACTCTATAGCAAATGAGTAATAACCATCTCAATTTCAAAGCAGTTTATATGATGTGTATCTATGAAAACAGCTTGGCTTTTTACTGTTGTTTCTAATAACTCAATAAAGACCTCACAGTATTTATGATTTAGAATCTGTATTACAGTGATCAAGCTCAATTCTCAGTCCCACACCACAACGTACTGCTATGGCTTCTCCAGCACCATTTATAACCACACTCTACTTAGCTTACTGAAATTCTACTGGGTATGATCCAGTCTATAACCAAACATTAACAGCTACAAATAGTGTCACATCGGACACTTCAATGCCAAAAATGGATGGCTAGATAGTTAGCCTGATCTTCTTCACAAGTTATGTATAAAATTTCACTTAATATTATTAATATTATATTAATATAACTTCATAAGGCACACCTTCTGCCTCCTTTGGTGAGGAAGTCATTTGGAGGGGCTGAAACTATCTCTTGAGAAAGCTATCTTAATCACCAAAGGCTAAAGGCTCTTAGTAATTCTTGTCCTGTCCCCATGTTTCTAACCTTTGAAATCCAACTTGCACACTGCTACAATTATTAGTATTATCTGGGCAAATTTCTTGTATAACAGCAGCTCAGTCTCTCTGGTTCCAGTTTTGTTAGATCTCTTGCATGCTTGTACAGAGCATTTTAGATGTGAAATATTTCTCTGATACATCTTGATATAGGAGCACCATCAATACTAGACTGAGTGGGAGTGTTCTGTCTAACCTTACCTCACAGACAGGATTTGTCTGAGCTGGGTCTGTGGTAAGGCTATTGTGAGGTCTCCGTTGTTCCAGAATCAACATCATCCAAGTTATGTGACTCTTTCATACATTATTTTCTTTTGTAAGGGATGATAATACATTGCACTGAATTTGTCACTGGCGCTGAGCTAGCACCTCTCTGAAATGAAAAGGACAAGCAGGTTGTAGCTCTTCAAGCTGTTATTTCAGATTTAGATGTCACTGTCTCAGTCACAATTTCTTCAAGTTTCTTAGTAACCCAAAGCCACTAGGAATTAACTTTGACAAAGCAAATCAAAACTGAGCGTATGCCTGCAGTGCACGTGGCATTGCAGAGAGGTCAGGCTAGTGCTGACTGGTACATCCGCACAGAACAGTGCTGATGTGTTAGTGCTGTGCTGTGCCTCTGCTCACACCTCCTGCCCCTCATAAGGGCTAATTAACTGTAGTGCAACAGCAGCTTGACATAGCTTTAACTTCTCTGCAGTATACATGTACCACAGTGATCTTGAGTGCCAGCACAATCTAATCAAATCAAATCCCCATTTGCCTCAAACTAGCAAATTCAAATTTGCAAATTCCCTAGAATCACTTTCACTAACATTGCCCTTTATGAGGGTGAAGATACTACAAGAAATCTGCTTGCTTCACTGGAAATATTAACACATTAGGGCAGGATCACAATCCATACTAAAAGAAAGCAGACTTGAAATTCAAGATATATTTTTTGGAAGTAAAATATGTATTATCTTGAAAATCCCTGACCAACCCCAGAATTGAGAATTCCCAGTAACCAAAAATTCTTCTTAATATTTGACATTGAATATTTTTTTTAAAAATAATCCTTGCTAACTCCTGATCCTCCTTTTTTTTTAAAAAACCCCAAACCAATAATTTACTATTTTACTTTGATGCATGAGAGATCTAGGAATTATCTACTGGAACTGAATGAGAAAAGCTTTTCACTAAATGCCTCTCTACATTTAGATAATATTAATAGCTTGGACAGAATGCACATAAGGAAAGAGTCAAAGATTCCTAAAATATTCAGAGAGGTTCCATTATCTATCTTTAACTGCTGAATGTTCAGATCTAACAAAGTTTGGGTAAATTGCCATGACTGCAAAAAGTTAGATATGCTGAGTTACTGCACTCTGGATGAAGGAAAGGTTAATGTATTACTGCAATAAATTCACACTATATGGAAAACTTAAGAAGTAAAAAACTTATTTTTGTCATCCTTTGTTTTAATTCTAAGTCTGACTTGAGAAACAAAGGAAACGTTACTTAGAGCCACTAGCCAGGTGACAAAAATGCATCCTTCCAATATTAAAGAGAGCATAAGATTACAAAAATTACTGTATTATATGGTCAGAAAATGATTTGCATTTGGTTTGGAATCAAAGATTATTAAACTTACCTTGCAAACAAGTGGCAAGAAATACACTCTATTTATCAAATAAATTACCAATACAACCTTCAACATCGAGCATTAATAATAATTTACTAAATCTTCCTATTCGAAGTATAGTTCTTTATTGGTAATTAACACTGGAGGCAAACCCCAATTTTACATGTGTCTTATCTGTGCATTTTCTAGTAATAGTTTCCTCACACTGTGTTTTATGGTGTCAGTCTGTCCCAAAAAATGCAGGTATAGGTATTTCAGTAACCAGTGTGCTCTGGAATGGCTTTAGACCAAACTTTTTACAAGTTATCTGACAGCACCTGTGCCTAATTCAGGGTCATTTACCTTCAGTAACACTTAACAGATGCCTAAAACAAAATGGTATTTACAACAAAAATCTTGTAAGGATGGTTTCATCTGTCTATTCCTGAGACAGAACAGTCCCTGAGACAGGACAGTCCCTGATACAGCCCAGACTCACGCAGAAAGTGAGAACTGACACACAAGGTTACCTAGAGGAGAAATGGGATTTTTGCCTGGCTGCCTCAGTGGCTATAGGGTTCTCTATGCTGTTTCCGAATTCTTAGCAAGTTTTATGTAGAATTGGCTACATCTATCAGACTTAGCACCGAGACCATACCAGTTATAGTTCAGCTACTATCTGCAAACAGCAGTCACATCTTTCCCCCTTGCCTTTATTGTCTTTAAATACCACAGATGATAGGATGAGACAACCCTCAGGCAAAACACTACGAATACTCATTTAGAGCTTGAGCTTGATTTACTCCTGCAGCCCTCGAACTTCTCTGTGATCAAAGGATAGCTCTTAAATATGTTTGTTTCTTTCTCATGATGTGCATATCTGCCCCTGTATCCTCTACTTTAGTATTTCCATCTGCCAGCCACGCACCCATGCACACTAAATCCTCGGAGACTGCTGAAGAAGAAACAGGAACTGGAATACTGAGTGACAGATGGGAACGTGCATGGGTTTAGTACATAATCTGTGTGGGAGAACATCTCCGTATCTCTTACCAGCATCCAACTCAGCTTTGTTAGGGACATGTATCATCACAAATACCTAAAATATTCCACTTGAAACTGCAAATGCAATGCTTAACGAATACCATCACAGAGGCAAGACAATGCCTGGCTTAGTAGCACCAGTCTAGCGGGACTGCTCATGAGGGAGCTGCCCCGTGGCCCAGTTGGTCTGATGGATCACAGCAGTTCACTGCAAAAGTACCCCAAGGCATATGATCTTTCACCTTGGGGAAGTCTGGAAAGACTTTTAAATTTCTGCTTTGAGGAGCCATACAAACTTCAGCTATGTTTCTACTAGTCTTCTGTGTTGCACAGAAAGGTAAAGAGCGTACTGGAAGTGTGGCATCTCCACCATTCCTACAAAGGTAACACTGTGAATATGTATTTTCTGCTTCCCTTTCATGCTGCTTTTTTCATTCCTGCCCCAACAGCACTATTAAAAACCCTATTAAAATAATAATATAAAAATAACTGACCTAATACACAGATTACTTTAAAAAAACATTAAAATCATACTTCATCTGTCATAACCATTCTGTATTCTTCCTAACCTGCAGGTTAGTGTAAACCTTCCTCAATTATCTTTTCCAGTGACAAGCTGCTCAGTATTTTATTCAATACTAAGATAATTTTGTAAATTATTTTTGACTTCTGTGTCTGTTTTCACTTCATTTGTCTCAAGAAACTCTTGAGCTGCATTGAGCAGCTGCTTATAACTCTTCTGCAAGATTTTTGCTTTTCACTCATGGTTACTAAATAGGAATGAAGGTCACTTCTGTTTGACCAGATGAGCTCTGAGTGACTTGATTTCATGTCTTTTTTTTTTTTCTCCCTTACAAAACCAGCATCAGATGATCTTCTTTTTTAAAATGTAGGCTCAGAACACTCAGGCTCCAGAAGAAAGGGTTCCGACCTGCCAGTTTCCTGCAGTGTTGCTAAGCTTAATATGCATTTATTTAAAAAATATACAAATACAGTTCTTAATGGTATTTTGGTTACCGCTTAAAGATGGAGAGGAGTACTGTCTTTTTTTGCTTTTTAACAATATTAGATAATGTTAACAGTATCTCAGAGCTAGAGAACATGCAATTGCTGACAGTGTTTCTAAAAAATTACAAGCAAAAATGGAATTGTTTCTTTGCAATGGGAAGTTATAATCCTCCAAGTCAACATGAGGAAACAATCCTAAGTGTTGTGCAGCAGTCTTTGTTTGGCAGCTATGAGTACGTGTTCTGGAAGTATTTCAAAAAGCAGTTATCAGCTAGCAGTTAAATAGAAACACTGACAAAGAAATAGTAATTCTAACCTTTTTCATGGGCAAACATCTCATAAAACATGATTCCGTACTGGTTTTTGGTCATATTAGGAGTACCTGGGGTTTAACAGTTTAATAAAATCATGTTATTTGCTTCATTTGGTGAAGAGATGTGACTATCCTATGAGTTTGCTTAGACACACAAGAAAGCACTTCATATGCAACTCTACCCGCCTATCTCTATCCTAAATGTGCTTCATTCTCTCCTCTAATTTACATTATATCATTGGTTGGTAGCAGAAACAGGATTCATGAAATAAAAGTTCAGTGGATATGAAGAATCTAAGATTACAATAACACACATTGTTGGGAGAAAAAAAAAGATAATGTTGTTACCAAGACAGTGAAGCAGACTCAAGCCTTGTTCTGCCATAGGTATATTCTTGGTCAAGACACTTTTTATCACATGAATTTAGTCTATATTTCTTAGACAACAGATGCTACACTATTATTTACCTCTGTGGTCAATAAGGGCTACAAGCTGAAGAAAGTAGATTACTATTTGGTAATGGGAAGCACATTCTCAAGGGTCTATTATAAAATTTGCAGTATTCAAGTCCACTAATCTCAAACAAGCAATAAATGTATGACCCTGACAAAAGAACCACACGCTACAGCTATAAGCATTTGGGGTGATATGAAGACAACAACTGCTAAATATGAAAACTAACAAGTAATAACACTATAAAATAGAGGGAAAAGATTAATGCTCTCTACTCTTATTTCTAGTAAAAATGAGCTTTTGGGGATCTTGACAGCACTCTTGAAAAGTCCACAAATTGTAGATATGATAATCAGTAAAACCCTGAAACAAATAGACAAAGGGCACCTTGGAACAGTCAAATCAAACCTGGAGACTTAGAGAAAGCATATGCAGGACCCTATTAACAGTGAGATCAAAGAGCTGGTGAGTATATACAGTCACACACAGTGATTCCCCACAGGGAATTCCCAGTATCATGGACCCAAGTTGAATTGCCATGCTTGGGTTGAAAAATATAATCAGCAAGTGGCTACTAACATTTTCCAAGATAGTCCTGATTGAAAGAATGAGCACAGTAATTATCACCAGAAAACAAGTTAAAAAATAATTTCAATTCTTAATAAGAAATCACAATTCTTAATAAGAAATCTAGCTGCAACACCCTCAAATTTACAATTTTGATAAGTATATAATTTTTGAAAAAACAGTAAGTTCAAGTAAAAATGCATACTTAGCATTACTGTACCAACACTTAATCCCAACTACCGAGCTGCATGCATATTCAACTACCAAACTGAAAGCTAACTAGCAAGTCTACAATAACCAGAAAAGTACTAGCACATATATAAATAAGCACATAAAACAGCACAACAAGGAAACAAAACTGTTCTAGCAAACAAGAGTAAGGCTGTATGAGGCAGTTTCTACAGTACACAACAGAAGGTAGTCTGACACACGGACAACAAACCTATTTATCATACTGTCTCCACAACTCTATTTACATTTAAACATCAGTTCTGTCAAATGATTATTTTTTTTTTCCATTTAGAGATGCATCTGTAGCAAAATTAGAAGTTCTAAAAATCAGTTTTTAAGACTATGGTTTTAACTGTTTATTTCCATTTGAATTTTGGTTTGATTTTGAAGTGATAATTATAGACTTCTCTAAGTGAAAACTCTCATCTAAAAAAAGGCTCAAAACTTTACCTTTATGAAACCCTAAAAAAACCCCTTACTGATTGTCAGGTGTTCTTCTTACCAGCCAGCTAACTCCTACTGTTATGTGTGCTTTTACCCAGTCAGAAGAATGGAATACATTTGGAGGGTTAGTTTTTGTTGGTTTTTTCACATCTAGCTTCTGCATATGAAAACTGTATCTCTGAATTATGATGTAAAGTAAAAGAGCTATTAAATTCCATGGAGTAAAAGTATGTAATAAACAGGATTGTGTAAAAAATGAAAAAAATAGACATTTAGAAGGGCACAGAAAGAAAGAAGACGATCTCACAGCCAATATTCTAAAAAGATGTATCTGTGTTTTGATACTGGTATCAATGGTATCATAGTGATCTACGCAGATTCTGGTGCGCTGTAAGTTTGAAAAGCAATTACACAGCCTCAGCCAAACCAAAACAACTCTCTTGAATCCTGAAACTACTGAGGATGATCGGATGCCTCAGGTTGGAAAAGACCTCAAGAGGACTCCAGTCCAACCTACTGCTCAAAGCAGGGTCAGCTGTGAGGTCAGACCAGGTTGCTCAAAGCAATATCCAGTCATGTCTTGGAAACATTGCAGAAGAGGGACTCAGCAACCTGAATTCTGAACTACTGGGCTGCATTCCTTAGGATAAATGTCTTCCTTGTAGCCAGGCTGACCCTCTCTTGATCCACCTTACTCCTGTTGTCTCTCACCCTCCCACAATGAGCCAGATACACTGCAATGCAGACCCTGGCACCATCATCGTGATGATCTTGTATTGGAGGGGCTGTTGTTATTAGATGTCTCTGAAGCCACCTTTTCTTGAGGCAGAACAAGATCACTTCCCTTAGTGTCCCCTCACAGGGCAAGAACTCCAGTCCCTGACCATCTCAATGACTTCCTGCTGCTGTTTCTTCAATTCATTAGGTCTCTGCACTTTCCCATGTTGAATTCCACAAGGTTTCTATCCGGCTACTCCTTGCTTCAGCACTGTTCAAGCTACAGTTCCTAAACTCCATGTAGGTATGAAATACCAAAAAGAAGTTACATGAAATTTTTCTTTATCACGAAACATTGCTTTATGACATGACTGTAGCAAGATGTATGCAACCAGAGGTGCTATGTTGAGATGACATAGTAGAAGAGTAAAACGTTCATAAAAAGATTAAAATTTCTGTGACACACAGAGAACACCTATAACATCTGGCCTTAAAACCATGGGGTTTATCGTATAAAAGTCTTGCTCTGTACTGATGGACATGCATTAAAATGTTATCCCTATGTTATGCATAAACAGTTGAATGAACTCATTATTTTCATTATCACTGCCTCTTTTCTACACACTTCAAAAGCAAATTGTTTTCTTAACTGTAAGTTATAATGAATTTTGTAATTTACTGCTCCAGTGAACATGCAGAAAGCATTCATTTAATTTTTACTTTTAGAAGCACAGTGTTTTACTCTAAGTAGCAACTTCCTGAACAAAAGTATAATCTTTTTTGTTGAAACTGTTTTCCTCAGCAGTAGACCAAAAGCACGTTTTTTGTATTTATCCTTAATTGTAGGTCACTTCCTTAAAACTATTATCTTATTTCACATAATGGTATATAAAAAACTTGTATTCCTCATGGTACCTCATAAATAACTCATTTCTTGCTGAAATTCTGTATGCAATATACCAAACAGTTTTTTCTTTTTAATAGAAGATTTTTTTCTTACTTAGCCAAGTCCTTGTTAATGAACATAGTGGTTCAGCATGACTGCTTAAATAAACAATAATTAGAAAATTATTATTTCATTAAAATTATATAGTAACTCTAAATATATATTAAAGGATTTTTAAAAAATTCTTTGAGAGGTTTGTTCATCTAAATTCCCACTGACTTTCTAATAGGATTTGTCACTCTTAAATGCGCAGATGCTTTGGAAATGCATCTACTACAAAGTACATTGTTTTTACCAGTTCTGGAAAAACAGTTTATTCACTTTTTAGTATGTTGCTGTTTGACATGCGTTTGTTTTTCCCTATGTTACAATGAGAATTATGTGGAAGACAAAGGTATTGTGCTACGTGCTTTACAAACACAGAATAAAAGATTGGCCCTGACCTGAAGCCTACAATAAAGCCTATAGTAAATAAGACCAACTTTACACAGAGAAGACTGAGGTCAAAGTTCTAGTTCATGGCCTTAGCAGCAAGATTTTTAGGCGTATTCACAATTCTTACTGGAAATGTTAGAATTTGAAGGGAACAACTTCATAAGTGTTAAGAAATCCACATACGGTGAAACATTATTGAATAGATTTATTAATCAAGATAATTTTCCTTAAGAAATTCAACAATCATCTTGACAAACAGATTCTTTGCAATCATTTGTGAAATTAAATGGTATTCTGTTCCTTACTGAATAGTGTAGATAACAAGAGCCATGGGAATTCCGATATACACATTTTGTAGCTCACAGTTGGATCCTGCTCAGGCTACTTATGAGAATTCACATGAGAGAAATTGATTCCCCAGACAGACATGACTACTAAATGCAGAATTATTTCAAAGCACTCAACATTAATTAGTTTAAAAATCCGAATGAATATTCACAGAAATAAACTGAATTATTTGCCCAAGACTTTGTTCCCTACAACTTTTCATATGGGTAATTCTAGCTACTATCTCTGTACTTTGACAGAAGGAGGAAATCACTGCTTTTGCTGCGAGGGCTGATGTGAGCATGGCAGGCAATGTCATGTTTCCATCTTATTCAACTTCTGGAAATACAACCTTGAGTGGTAAGTGCTTCATTTTGAAGCATCCGGAGCAAAATGTATTAACTGCAGTTTTCACATGTGTTTAGAAGAACACAGTCTGATATGCAGATCCCAAACCTACCAGTTTCCAGCGACTGGAAAGACAGAGCCAAAACTATACTTCTAATCATAGCTCATTCGGTCTCGTAGTCACCGGCTGGTAATAAACACAGGAACACCACCTCTAAGGTAACTTTTCAGTGCAGTGGCAAACTGAATAACTTTGCATCTCAAGAAGCTTGTTGGGGCATTGGTGCAGAAGTACCTTGCAGTGCGGCAAATGAGTATGCAGATTGTTTAGATTCAGTACTGATATTGCAATAGCAAGCAAAGAGGCAGAGCATTGCTCGACAGTGATTAATGACTAAATTCACAGGAAGATTTTCAGCTATAGTTTCTTGCCCAAGTTTCCTCTTACACAGCAAAGGGTCAAGTTCCTTCCCTTACACAGTAAAGGGTCAAATGACGAGCCTACTCTCAAGGTTGATTAGAGTCAGAGTTAGGGTTAGGTTTAGAATTAAGAGAAAACCTAGAGCTCCATTTGGAATGGGCCTGGAAAGAATATGCCAAAAAAAAAAAGTGCGGACTGCAAAGACAACTTGGCTGTGAGAGTTTTTTCATGTCTACTGATGGTGGAGGAGCCAGAGGGTCAAACACTTCCTTAAAGCTTAGCCTTTCCTTGGGTTAGGGTTATGATTGAAGGGAAGGGAAAGCCTACTTCTCGCTTTTTTTTCTTTTTTTTTAAATTTTTGTAATGAAATTCAATCAGGACTAATGTGATCCCACACTTTCTCTCGGTCATTTTACATTTTAAATGTTATTCATATGCACGGTGTTTAGCAGAATTAGATGTGGCTGAACAAAAGTAAATGCTAAAAGTAGCAATTTAGCAATTGAACAGTAAACTGACAATGTTGTTAGAAAATAAAATGTTTGGGAAGAAGTAGTAATTTAAATGAAGGAAAAATAAACTTTCTAATTTCATAAAATGGAAATGCTATACTCTCATTATTATACTCTCTCACTTAGTTTTAGAATAATTTTATTTTTGCTTCCTTTTATTTTATTTTACAACTACATATTTAAGGGTAGCAAGGTGGGAAAACGGAACAGCAGTATTGAGATTTTATACTGGAATACTCCAGAGGTGTGTCTGAGTTCTTCAGAACTCACTAAGTAAAGGTAACATTTTAAAATAGAAATTATAGGAGGCTCATACATTTGCAGTAAACTATGCAGCAGGCTAAGAGGAACCTTATGCAATTCAGGAAGGAAATATGCAAAGTCCTGTAGCTGGAAAGGCAAAACGTCCAGCAACAATACAAGCCAGGGGCTACTTGTCTAGGGAGTAGCTCTGCCTGAGAAGGACCTAGGCATCCTGACAGACAACAAGCTGGGCATGAGCCAGCAGTATGCAAATGAGGAGATCTTGATCACAAAATTAAAAAAAAAATTCTAGCCTTTATTCTTTTAAGTGGGGAGAAGTTTCTGAAAAACTCATTTGCATCAAAGTATATATTTTATAGCACCTGGGTAAAACAATGATAGGATATCAAGATCCTGTGATGGTGTCTTAGAAAGGGGATGGGGAAGGAGGAAGAGATTGAAGTATTCTCAAGAATTAGAAAGTACAGCCACAGACTAGGATATTAAAAGCCTGTCTTGTAGAATTTATAGACTGCCATTAGGATTTAAATCTGTCAGTCTATCCTTGAAAAGACGTTTGACTGGAATTATGGGTGGTGGATCTGTGTGTAGGAGTAACAGCTTTCAGCCTTCTGGCAGAGTTCTCTCACTGCTGAGGTATTCAATGGTGAGGACTGAGGACAGCAGACCATTATTTACTCTTGGAAAATTTCTGGAGCATGTGCTAAGAAGGGGCTAGGACAAAGAAACAGAATAGTTTGCAAGAAAGCAACGGAGGATTCTTCCCTGGGAGTGTCCCAGAATATTCCTAATGGTCTCAGTACAGGTACAGGATGCTCTGCAGAGTGCTGTGCTTCGAAACAAAATGGATTCTTCCCCTCAAGGTGTGGCAGTGCTCCACCTGAAATCAGGCCTTAACGTTGAAGGTAAAAGAATCCTCTCAAAGCAGGAGCCATGGATCTTGTTCTGATTTCACAGCCATACCTACTTTGAAGAGTAACCATAAAGTCTGTATGTCAGGCTGTCTGATGCTGGGTATCTTTCTTATTCCTGCTGGAATGAGGCTTGAAGGGGTCCCCAGTAGTTCAAAAAAACCCAACAAACTGGTGGGTGAGACAAACCTTAGTGATGAAGTGGGAAGTGGCAGAAGAAAGTAAAGAGGTTAGTCAGTGAATTAGAATAGAAGGTCTAGGCTGCTTGGTTTATTTCTGTGATAAAAGCTGACGCTAATAAAGAAGTTAGGACTGCTGAAGAAAAAACCTTACACTCTCAGGGGCAATAATCTATCAAAACTTTAACTGACAGAGCCTCAAGATGCCCTGTTTTACCAGAACATGCAAGCAGGCACATGCTGGTAATACGTAATGTTCATTTAAAAATTAAAATATTTCGGAGGACATTCTCTGAGCTTGCTAGTCTTTCTGATAATTAAAGGAAGAACTTTCTGACAACACCCTCCTACAGCCAAGACAGCATGTGGTGTGTCAGCACTAAAACAATACAGTCTGAAGGAATGCCCTTTTAACCAAGAGGAGTTTGGGATTTATGAAGAGAAAGAAAATGCAAGAAAATATGAGGATGGCTTGAAACTGTAAGTAATTTCAGATAGATTTGTCTTCTGCACTGATCTGGGAGCTGCATATGGAGAATGTATTGTACTGCTATTTTCAACAAGTAGATCCAAAGAGAAATTCCTGAATTTGGTGAGTAAAATTTCCTGCTGCATGTTTCCTCTGAATAAACTAGCTCCTAACAGACTAGCTCCTGTCCCTTCTTTCCTGGTGTACTGAATTTGGCTGAAATAGGATTAATTTTCTTCACAGCAGCTTCTATGGTGCTATGTTTTGGATCTGTGATAAAAACATCATTTGTAAAAGATTTTTCTTGTTTTAGTTATCACTGAACAGTGCTTACCCAGCATCAAGGCTTAGTCTACTTCTCGTAACACCCTGCCAATGAGTAGGCTGGGGGGCAAAAGAAGTTGGGAGGGGACAGCTGACCCCAACTGACCAAAGGAATATTGCACACTATATGACATCACGGGTGGAGTTTAGCTGCCTATGAGGGTTAGTACAAGACACTTGGAAAGCTTCAATCTTCAAGCTGTGATCCTCCTGACAGGAACTTCATACTGGCTTTTGGCCACAATGCATTTGTGCATCTTACACTACTGAATGGAATTCAATACTGAATGAATACCTTGCTATTGGTAGTTAAATAATTAGCTCTTAAAAGCTTCAAGTGACTTGGCAGCTTAAAACCATCCTCTTTGCCACTACTGATACCACATAAAAAGTTACACAGGGTGGTACAGCACAGGTCTCACTAGTGCTGCAACTTCAGGCCATTTCCTCTGGTCCTACCATTATTCAGCTGGTAGAAGAGGCCAGCACCCACATCTCCACAACCTCCTTTCAGGTAGCTGTAGAGGGCAATGAGGTCTCCCCTCAGCTGATTATTTTCCCAAATACTTTCCAAGATGTGAGGAGAGAGGTCACAAGGAAAACAGGAGTTTCAATTTTCAGATATGCAACTCATAATCCCTACCCCTCCTTCCCTTCATTGACTCCCTGCTGACTGTTGTCCTGATTTCTAGGAAACTGACCTAATTTTCAGGAATAATCAGTGAGGTCACTCTGACTTTGCAGATCCTGTACATATCACTGTTAGCTTTTCAGAATGACAACTCTGTAACACTCAGCTTCTGCAAACAGGCTTCCAGCAGAAGTAAGATTCTGATACACAACTAGGTCACAATCCACAGCTGCAAAGGCAAACAAGGACTTCCCTAGAAACATTCACAAGTGTCTTGCTGTAAGCATAAAATACAGAGCAAAGTCAGATTCAAACAAAAGCAGCCTCATGAAAGGCGCTAGAAGTAAAATAGAACAGATTTCCTTCCTCCCTAAGACACCAAGGATGCATGTGTCCAGATACAACTTAAAGATCACAATAAAAATGAAATTAGGATTAAGAAAAAAGTGTAAACATTACCGATTACAGAAAGCATAGAAAGGGCAAGCATCCATAAACCCCAAATCCTGAGCTAGATGGTTATCTTTGGGCTCAACATACTAGCTTTATGAATTTTCTCTTTTTCATTTAAGTTACTTAAAGTAACTTTATACAGATACAGGCTTAGCATAATTGCTAAAGTATTTGAAGGGGAAATCAGCAGTGCTAAGTTGTGACCAAGGAAGTGATCTGGTATGGAGGACAAAAAAGCCCAAGTGCAGAAGGGGCTGAATGGGCTAGAAGTTAGAATGCCAGAGAGGGAAAGACTCCCTGTGAGAGAGTGAAGTCTCCCTTGATGAGATAAGAAATACCCACAGTATTGGGTGTCTTGTAGAAACTGTGAATGCCAGTGTTTAGGGACCACCTTTGGGCAGCAGAGCTGGCACTGGGGGACAGACCCAACACCTGGCTGAGGCACCCCATGCCAGTGCTCACAGGATGGGTGCCACTGCAAGTGTATGTAAGGAATCAGCCTTGTAGAACTACTTATGCTAATAGGACTCTGTTCAATGCTTTTAAAAATACGTGTTTAAGCACAAACGTGTGTTTAATTTGCCCCAACAAATACAATAAAATTCCCCAATACATTACTGAAATCAGATTCCTACTGTGAGATCATTTTGATTATAAATCTATTTGAATCTAGTGTGCTCTAACAAAATATCGGAAGGTACACAAAATATTTTTAAAAATCTCAAACCACTCTCTCTTTTCTTCACTCCAACAAATTGATTCTGAATATATAAAGTAACAGCAAAACGTGCCTCTGTGATACAAAACAGTTATCCTCCATTAAACCTTTGGAGTAAATTCTGATGGGCAGTTTTCAGTTATGATTATCTTCTTTTCAGTTACGTTGTAATACCAGGTGCCGTATTTCCTGGATGTGTGACAAATGCAGTTTCTCTGTGCTGTCTGCACCATTGGAAGCTTGTCATCAATAAGCTCCATTCCCCCAGGAAGAGTTAAAGTTGAAACATGAGTGTTGTGTAGGCAATACACTAGATAAACTACTGCACTGCCTGTGCAAACCCGTGGTAAAATGAAATTAATATTAAATAAACATTGGTCTTTACCTTGCCATCCTCAGAACATTACCCTTTGGTCTTTCCAATTCTATTAAAATTGGACTATGACTTCTATTCATATTACCCTAAGGGAATTTGCAAAGCTAAAAAACTGATGAACGAATTCTCTCTACTAGAACAGCTAGGCCTGTTTCTCAAGGTCTATCAGGTGTCAGAACAGGCATTCACCCACCACCTTCTACTCCCTCTCCCATTTTTTTTTTATATTGACTCTCTGTAACAAGACAGAGTAAACCCTGCATAACAATTTCTGCATCACACCTGTAAGCTTCTAAAGAAGCCATAGCACATCTTTAATAAAGGAATACAAGGCAAATGTAGGACGATTTGCCTCCTTTTTGGCTTGATACTGAAAGACAGAGTAGGCTTTTGTCACAAGACTTTGTATTTGAGGATTCTGTAAGTGCCTCTTCCCATGGTCAAATGGGTTAAGTTTCTGAAGTTTCGGAACATAATTTATTTAATTTTCTATGCATAAATGATAACTCTTATACATAAAAAAGTGTGGCAGCGTGAGGTACATACAAATTCGGACTGTGTAATAGCAGCCCCATGTAGTTCTCATTACAAGTGATAATGCAGGCAACGGAAGAGTTTACAAACTTAATTTCTACAAGACAAACATCTTGCATTGTGTCTATTGACATTATTTTATCCATGTCAATGCAGATTTTATGTCTGGTGATGGTCATGTAGCAAACAGCATGTTCTGCAAAGGTGGGAGGCCACCAGCATACCAAATGCTTGAATTAAAAATAAAAGTAAAATAAAGTTATTTCTGATAATAAATAAAATGTCAAAGTCTCAAAAGCCAAGAATATTTGATTAATTAGAAGAGAAGACTCCTACCTGGGAAACTATTGTGGGGAGAAAAAAAATATGTATATGGAACGATGCCAAATATAGGGAATTTCATGTTAACATAACCACAAAAATGAATATAAGAGAATCTGTTTGTCTGTCCACCAATTATATAAAAGCCATACATACTCTACAGCCAGCAGGGCTTTTCCACAATTGGAGATTTATTTACTTTCAGCAAGTGCAGGGAGATACAAAGTAATAACGCACACAGCAAGTCAGCTTCATCTGTTTCCTTAGATTATACTGACAAGTTAATAAGTTACATCACCATACAAGGCTGCTGTAATATATGTGATATTTGTGTGTACATTTGGTCTACTCTGGCAGTAGCCAGACTAAAATAAATTATTCTTGCTAAACAAAAATTGGGTCGGCCAGCTTCAGAGATTTTATGAGCCAGAACTTCTTTTCCAAGGATTCGTAGTACATAAACGGTATATTATTTGTCATAACAAACCTTGAGAGGTACAGACATTGTTGAAAGCCTTTGGCAGGTATTTGAATAATTTACTTTATTAGTCAGTCTTTCTGCTTTGTATCATTAGATTATGGTAAAACCCAGCCATTTTAATTTATTCAGCATTCCCTAGTTTTTTCATTTTTCTTCAACCCAGAATACACAAGCATAAATCTAACAACTAAAATACTATTAGATGGAGCCAGACCATGGCAAAACTGTTATGGATTGTTTTGACAAACTGAAGTCCTGCTCTATAAGCATAATTACTCTTTTGGGACAGAGCAAGCTATGTCACTATACCATGTCTTTGTGGCATCTGACAGCAATACTTACTCACCCAACTGGCCTCTGTGCTTGATATTGAAAAGGACTCAATAGTATCGCTGTGACGCTGAACAGGTCCAAGTGGTCTCTTTCTGCCTTATTTTTCTTACCTGTAGAAAAATAAAACCCCCCATACATTCCATTAGGACTCTCCAAAATCAACAGGTAAAATAATGCTGTCATTTTATTATACAGAACAAACAGCAGCTCTATGAGTACTGCATTAGCTCATAGTACCAAAAGACAGTTTTACTGCCACGGATTGTAAGTTTGAACAAGTTTATACAAACCTAGTGAGATGACTCTGAGCAGTCACAGTACATGAACTAAAATCTCTTAATTACTCGGTCTCTAAAGCAATTCTTTTAAAGTAATACCTCACTCTGAGCATTGGCAACAGATACCAACAGTTACACAGAAGCATCAAATAGAGAAGCTTCCTTAATAACTATTGTGCCCGGGTTTTAGAGTAGAAGACTTGATGTTTCAATATGTAGCAAGATGCCGCTGACGACTCATGCATTATTTGAGCAATTTTATTGTTTCTGTGAGCTTTCAGCCTTAGCAACAGCTGGTAACCGTATAATCCAGTCATTCTCCACATTACCAGGTATCAACTGATACACTGAGGCACCTAATTTCAAAAAGTGCATTTCCTGCATACACAGTTCCTTCTTTCCACCATTAATTTCTCAAGCGCTAAGCAAACCAGAGACACTAAAAAGAGACATAAGCATGCAATTTATGTACCAACTTTTCCAAAAACTCCGAAAAAAAATTGCTGTGGTTTGTTGCGTAAATATAGTTAACTTTTCTGAATATTAAGAGAAATATAATAGAGATGTTATAAATCATAAGGGGTTTCAAGAGCAGGGCTTCACTGATCCTGAAGTAATGAGCACTCTCTCTCACAGATTTCCCCTGCACAGTCTATCATGCTGTTATTACATTACTTTGAACAGTTCATCTTGTTGCAAACAATTTCACTGGTTAACTCAGTTGGCCTGAGTGAGTGAGAACACAGCAAGAGACACCTGCATCCTCATGCTCATTAGGTGAAACTGAATTTTACAGGACAGCAGTAGATACTAGGAAATCATTCATAATTTCAAAGCATGAAATTTTGCCATATTTTTGAAGGAAGTAAGTAGGGGAAAGCTCTTTTTGTCTAATTCTCCCAAGAGCAGCTTCTTACAATGGACAAATTTAGAGGAAATCTCAGTTGTCTGCTAGCACCACTTTTTCCATTAGTAAAGATGAAACCCAACAGTCCCACTAGATCACAAAAGGCACTGCTTTTGGAACCATGCATCTGCAAAAGTGATGAAGTCAGTCACTTAAGTGTAAGATTATAGATAAAGAGAAAATCAGACTCTTGCAGAGAACTTCTGAAGAGATTGGTACTTGTTAATATGAGAACAAATTGTCATTCTTTGGTGTCCTATTATAGTCCCTTCTCTCATTTTGAGCTCTTACGCTCTTAAAATGAGAAGTGCACCTGCCATCTAACTTCCTGCTTTCTATAGCATTCAACATTTACAATGTTCTTCAATACATTTGCCTATGCTCAGTGGAAAGAAGTCCACCAAACCAATGCTGAGAGAGAAATTCTTCACCTGATAAAGAATGTTACTCAATGATGTAGAAGATAAGGGGACCCTTATTCAGGAAGTAAATAAATTATGGATTCTTCTTACATATGCAGCTACCCATGAGCTAGACTTACTTACCATTACTAGAAATTACACAGCAAGGGTCCCACACTTTCAATTAATTAAAGCGAAGTTTCTACTCCTTTTTTCTTTAAAATGTAGTCAAGTTAAACACTGGCACCCTCATAGTGCAATTATAAAAGTGAAAATTCTCCAGGAAAGCTTGATTAAATTTTAATTACATTTAATAGATGTTTAATATAATAAATTCAAAAAGAGAAATACCATCCTGCTATATTTGCAAAATTCATTGCCTAAAAGCAATATGTTGCTATTTTAAAATTACACTTTCTTTCCTCCCTCTACATAGCAAGCCATAAAAATAAAAGCTAATAAAAGATAAATAAAAATAAAAGACACATAAAAACAAGTCAACCCTGCAAACCTTTTTTTACCTGCAACCTCACCCTTGGAATAAATCCCTTGAGTAAAGATGAATTTTATGAATCAGACTGCATTTGGAATAAATGCACTTCAGTTACACATAATTGGAAGACCTTACAAAGTATTAATATATCGATCACAATTGTTTGAGATAATGGCCTAGAAACTCTCTTGGCACCCATGGCACTAGCAAAATCTTTAGAAAATGTAGTTCACTGCTTAATAAGAATTTACACCCCAAGACAAAGGGAAAGAAAGAAGAGGAGAGACTATTTGCATTAATAGTAATGAAGGAAATTAAAATTCTTTAGGCATTTCCTCTTTCTAAGAAACACCTTCACAAACAAAGACATCTGGAAGGCACTTGTGCCTTGCAACTTCAAAGCTCATTTTCTAGGATATTTGGATATTCTCAATTTTATTTTTTTTTTTAGCTCCTGAAATTATCCAGAGTAGCACAATCTGCCTTTCTCCAAACCAACCAAAACCCAAGCGTGCAAAATGTCTCCTCTTTCACCAACAACATTTTGGATAGAAGAAACAGAAACAAGTCAGCAATTTTTGTCTGATCACAAATAGTTAAATACCAGCTACAAATGAAATGCTGAAAAATCCACTGACTCCAGGTGCTGCTATTTTTATGACCTGTTATTCATATGGCAAGGTTTTCAGGAATTCACTCCCATTTAGGCATCTATAGCAAAGAAAAACATTTTAAAAACAGATTTTCCCCCACCAGAACAAGAAGCAATAGCACATCTCAGCATCTTCTGAACACAAAGCCCCCTCCCAAGAAGAAGTATCCGTAGGGAAAGCACTTAATTCTGTCTGGCCTTGTATGATGATCATAATTGTAGTAATAATTAATACAAGCATGACAGGAAAGATGTCATTTGTCATCAGATGATATGCATGACAGGAGTTGCACACAGATAACTGTCAACAAAACCCAATTTTGCACCAATACTGGCTCTAACCTCGATATTTTAACTCTGCAGCTCATCCAAGGAGGTGGTCAGGGACTTTTTCATTGTTCTTTAATGCCTTCCTAGTCTCACGCCTTCATAGTAGAAAAACAATGCTGAAATCCTTTACGTCGGTGCATGCAACTTCTAGATGTGCCTCATCCATGGGACATTATGCCTTAATCAATGTACAAATATCATGTCAGTTAACTCCCACTAAATACACTTCCATCACTTCTAGGTTGGTTTTTCATATGTTACATCTTTTTTTCCGGACATTTTTTAATGTTATCTTTAACATACCTACTTAAGCTATTGCTTAACAGTGTTATTGCTTAGCAGAGGTTTATCTTAAGCAAGTCCCTATCAGTAAGCAAGTATGAATGTAGAACTGAATTCATTGGAATTAGCTGCTGGATAAATACTTAGCCAACATAAATAAATCCAGAAGAAATTGATCTTCAGTACCTTATGTGAATTACATCAATAAACCACAAAGATGTTCTGTTAACTCAGAAGTCATTTATGATCCTGCTATCTGCATTTCACTGATTCATGTCCATAGATAACACTAAAGGCTAAAAAACTTATAAAAGCATAAAAATACAGAAAGAAAAAACTAAACTTTAAACCCCCCCAACTTGTGCAGTCACTTTACCGTATATTATGAACAAATACACAGCGCTTGAGGTGGGAATAAAAGGTGAGGGAACGTAATGGAGTTATTATAGGCAAACAAGTTGAGCTGTGCAAATCCAACCGGGGAGCGTTCCCCTGCTTGCAAGAGCTCAGTAAGGTCTGGAAAGCACACCTTTAAAGGACAGAAATTCTCAGATTCTTCTCAATCCATGTATCACCCTCGTTTCACTGAGGATTTCTAATAGTCAGCTCTCTTTAACACAAGAAAGATTATCTAGGACAGCTTGAGAAAACTCATCCATCTCCTGGTTTCTGAAGCCCTTTCCACAACCAGTCCTTACAACTCCTACTCTACATATAGGACAAGACCTTTGCAGGTTTCATATGCAGACATGAGTGCTGCGTGGCAGCAATCCTTGTTTGATTCCAGGATGCGTGTCTACATATGGATATGACACAGACATGCAAAAGCAATTCAAAATAAACAAAATGAGAAAATAACTTTCAAGTACTAGACTCCAACCCCCTTGCAACATTCTATCTGCACTCGCTTCCAGCAACCTAGATGACTCCTTCATCTTCTATCTTTCACCTCTTCCCACCAGTAGCAACCTCTATTCTCCCAGACGCCCTTCTCAATAGGATATAGGATAGCTATAAAGAAGTAGTAGATCATTTTACCACCAACCGTTCCATGAAACTGGTTACTGTCGGGTCTAAGAAAGTCAAGGACAAAAACCTGGTTTCAATGCCCAGGCAGGTACCGATTAAATTGGCTATAAAGACGTAGGCATCTCTGTTTCCGAAGGTGGTCAGTCACCAAACCATCCAGAGAGCCTGTATAGAAAAAGTTAGAGACTTCCTAGATTATGCATCACCAAGATGTGGTGTTTGGACGTCTCAGTGATAGGTCTATGCACTTAACAACTTTTGCAGGACTGACTTTTTACTTGTTTCAAGTTAAACTAATGACAAAATATCATGTTAAGTAAGCTAGTTCAGGCTTACTTTTTAGGTGTTTGCGCAAGGAGATCTAGGGAGTATCAGCACACAATTGTGAGACTTCTGTCTCATGGTGAGTATCAGTCTCACAAGCCATCCTTCGATGTCAGTAAAAATCTCTATCTTTGAAGGATCAGGACTGCTGGTTACCTGTGGACACCTGAGTTTTCTACTTGATTTTTCATTTCCTTCCTCTAGCTGTGAACAACACAGAAAACAAAAAACATTAAGACATTTTCTGTCATGTGGATTCAGTTCCCAGACCTGTGCAGGTGATGAATATGAATCTAAATGCAAATACAGAATGAAGTAAACATCCAGAATGCACTCGTTGTGAGAAGGGGGGATCTCTCCCATTGATTGATACTGCCATTTAATGTAGCTTTAAATTAACAGTCTGTTATGTATGTAATTTTTAGCTATTGATTGGCCTCTTCTATTACCTTTCTTCAAGGATTTCAAATATTGAAAAAAGAAAAGCTATTCCACAGCTTATGAAGTTAAAGAAAAAAGATGTATTACTAGAGGGAAGGAGACCAGATGATTTTCACTCAGCTATTTCAGAACAATAACTGTTAATTCAGATAAAACTTCTTTCTTTCTTGTCTTTTTACTTCCACTGTACTCCTGTCATTAGAGAACCAGAAATCAGAACAGTGAAACGCTCTTTCCGCCAGACTTTCAGCAACACTCTCTGGCTGACCTCAACAGATTAACTATGAGAAGCAATACACATCAGGTCACATCTGAGAAAAAATGCTATAGTAGTTATTAATGAGAAACTCAAGGTATTTGCTAATACAGTAAAGAAAACAATTTTATATTAGCAAACATACAGCAAAGTTGAACTCAACAGGTCTGGTATGTGCTTTGGCGTTATTCTTCACTACACTTACAACTGCAAACATCTGAGAAGCTGAAGCAAGTTCAGTAGAGGGCCATCAATATTGTCAGGGGCTGGAGCTATTGCTTGTGAGGGGACATTGAGGAAAGGGCTTGTTCTGACTGCAGAAGAGGTGGCTTCAGCCTAATAGCACCTAGCAGCAGCCCTTTCAATTTGGAGGGATGCTGTAAAGCACATGGTAGAAACAAGGGTAAGAACAGGGGTGAAAAGGCATTTGGCTGAAGCGGAGCCCGGGGAAGAGGGAGGAAGGGCACTTCTCTAAGGGTTAAACTGTTGGTATTTTCATTTTTTCTCAATATATGAATCAGTAACTAAGGCTGTGCTAATTGCTAATAAATTAAGTAAAATTCCCTGAGTCAAGCCAGCTTTGCCCCCGACAAATATGCTATGATTTGATAAACTATATTCATACCCTTATATTAAATTCAGATTAATTTTAGAAGCCTATGGCAGCATAACAAAAAAAAAAAAAAAACCAACCCCAAAACCCCGACAAGCTTCCAATGCCAAGGTGCATGCATGTTTCACTACAGGAGTAAAAATAGTACACGCCAACACTATTCAGGACTATATACACTTCCCAAAAGATAAAAACTGTGTGCCTGACTACATATGCATTAACTAGACAGCATTAATATTGTCATTAGTAGTACTAATTCCTCTGAAGCACGAAAGGAAGATATTTTATTGAAGTGTATGGTTAACATGCTCAGAATGTTGTATCCACTAATAAAGGATTGTTAACAGAAAAAACCCCACATACTACTAAAAAGTTCACAATTATATTAACTCTGAGATGGTCAAATTTGGTATTGACAAACTGTTTTTCAGTGAAGAAAGAAAACAAATGACATGTGGGGCAAAATGTCTGTAGTTATTTTAATTATGTTACCAAAAGTTTGTTTACCAAAACAACAAACCATTTCCTCCCTAGTCGTCCATGTCCCCCCACCAAAAAAGGAAGGGAACTAGCCCTAACAGAAACCACAGCTGTGAGGTCTGAAAGTACTAACAAATCCCCTGGTGTCAGTAAAATGACAAGAGCTGATTCTTATGAACTATTAATAAGACCATAGTTATAAGTATTTAAACAAAGTTCTATTCAGAGCTGTCAGACACAAGGTGACAGACAGAAGAAAAGATATCAGTGATTCAACACCACATACTACTCACACTTCAGATATCAACCAAGACACGTGTTCTCATGCTCAGTCTGTTCTGAACATTTCTGAAAATTCTAGATACTGCAGCTTTTAATAACGAAATTCGTTTTTTCAGTAGGCTCTAACTTGCCTGATGTAATATTTCTGATAATTTCTGTCCTGTATTCTGTCAGGTTCAAAAATCTGACACAATTTTGACTGCAGTTACATGATCTTTTAGACATGACCACAACAATCTTCCTAACTCAAACAGTTGCTGAAGTAGTAGCATCACCATCTTATAGTAAATTAAGCTATACGGTGTGGAATCGACGTAAGTTCCATTCCACCTGTTATCTGAGAAAATTCATGTTATAGCCAGTTCTCAGGTGGATGGTGAACTCAACAAAACTTGTTAATTTTGGATGGAGTTACCAAGATTTAGCAAAGCCAGAAAGAGAACAAAGAAGTAAACACAATTTCACAGTTCAGCATAGGGAAGCAATGGAGAACTTATTCCTAACCAGGTCCCCAAGAAATTTTTTAAGCAGTTTATGCCACATAGCCTATATTATTAAAATCTTGTTAGTCTTCAGAATCCCTCTGGACAGGGAAGAGCTGGATTTCAGTCTTTGGTGTCAGTGCTCCTTGTCCCAGTTGCTCAACATTTCAAAAATCAATTGACAGAACACTCAAATGTCCTTGCATTTAGTGTGATGGGGCAAGACATGGGCCAGAATTTCCTATTTTTCTACTACAGCTATGTCAAAACAGCTCCGATGGAAATGCCAAATTGGGTGGGGGAGAAGGGGGACAGAGGTTGAGCTTTTTTTTCCCCAAAATAACATGTGCAATAACTCAGGTTGGAAGAGCCCTTAGGAGCACTCTGCTCCAATGTCCTACACAAAGCAGGGTAAGCTGTGGGCTCAGATCAGGCCAATTCTTTGTCCACGGGGAAGTGATTCCACCGCCTCTCCAGAAACCTGTCCTAAAGGCTGGTTGATGAACCTAGCACATTTAGCTGTACTTGCATCTGGGGAATTACCGGGACAGCTACGACAGAACTTTTTTTTTTTTTCACAACACCAAGTGGCCACACCTCTTTAGGATACATTTATAATGAAGATCTCCCACTTGAGCCACTTCTGAAAAATGACACCTTTTAGGTTACTTGTACCTCAAAGACCATCATTTGGCTTCTGCACATGGTTCTTTGCTTTAAGACATGGTTTTTGATGTACTGGCTGGCTTACCCAAAGCTAGAGAGCACCTTTGAGCACCACATAGTGCAGAAAGCACAACAATGTGCCCTGGAACTTAGAGGGTCTGTTTCACTAGAGTAACGGCGTCACCTTAGCTAATTGCAAAAATCATCCAATGTCTCCACTTTGCTTACAAGCGCAGTTTTAAAGGTGGCAATGGGGAAAACAAAACAAAACAAAACAAAACAAACAATAAAACAAGTTAGAAAACTGCCACCACTGGATACTTTTCAAAAGATAGCATAAAGCTTCGACATGCACCTCTGAAATTTAAATAACACTGAAAACAAACAGTAGGTAAATCTTGTGTAATCAATGTGTATCACGTTCAGAAACATTCTCTGGGATAAGAAGGGTCTTTCAGAGTTCTTTTCTACAGTTCAATTAAAAGATTTTTAAAAAAGGAAAGCAGAAATACCTTCTAGAGAATGATCAGATATATTCTTTAACAGATATTCAGATAATCAATGTCTTTGGTTAAAAACAGTATATACATTAGCAACACAAGTACTGGTGATCTACATTCCATTAGCCCATAACACTTGATAAACTGGCAATAGTTTAACTATCATCAGCATTTTTCTGACTACTTTATGATATAGCTAGATTGAGTAGGTTGAGTTTTAATTCCAGTTTTGTAATAATGCCCCGGTAAATGTGATCTGGCTTTCAAATCACTGCAGCAATGCAGCTGAAAAAATGAAAAACATATTTTACTGGTGAAAGAACATAAACAAATCATTTTCACTTCATACTACTAGCATTCATTTTATTTTTTATGCAAGTACTCTTTTTGCAGCTTTAAATATTTCACTTATTATTTGCCTGTTAGAAGTAAGGAATGAGTAGTAAGTTAGGTCAGAAATTACTGTCTACATCTCAGCTTTCATAATTGACAGTCTAAGGACTGCATGCATGCTGATGTGTATTCTCTATGATAGGAGCTCTAAGCATCTTTCGTTTATATGGTTCTGAAAACTAGCAGCATTAAGTATTCCCCTGAGAAGATGTCCTACATTTGCCAGTGCACAAGCACACTACTTTCTCCATCTTGGGGGAGGGAAAAGGGTTAGAATAATTCAGGAGAAAATAAACCTTGGCAACTAATGGAAGGTTGATTTACATAAGCAATTACTAAGTCTTGTCAGCTAATGTAAGCTCTAACTCAAATAAAAACCTGAAGTAGTAGGTATAAGAAACATTTTCAGAATGAGCAGAATAGTAATGAAAAAATGTCTATAGGGTTTTACTAAAAATGCATTGAAGAGGATCACTGTCTTAAACATTGAACAGAAAACCGAATAGGTGATGAAGTAACAGTTATTATTTGTTATTATGATCTGTATAACATTAGTAGTCAAGGATTCCACCCTGCTGATCAAGCATACACAGGGAAGAGAGTCCCAGACTCCCAAATTTAAGCTATATACCAAAAAGAATATAGAAGAGCAAAAAGGAGGAGGAGTTTTTTATTATTATTTTACTGATGGAGAACTGAGGCGTGGAACATCCCTGCAGTCCAGAGTTAATGCTTACAGGTCACATAATATCTCTCTGAAATTTTACCACCACTCTAAGCCATTAGAAATGAATACTTTAAGACATTCCAGTGAATAACTCTGCATGATCAGGACTCATCATTTGCACTTTCAGCTGGTTCCAATTTCACCCGTGTTTCTGTATCCAATGTTTCTATTCTGCTGCAGCTAGATCTTTCATTAATACATCTTAAAAATTACCAAAACAATAAACAAAAAAATGAACATTCTTACTTCTTGTATTTTAATCAAGCTACTGCAGAGAAAAATCTCTCTTCAAAAATGCCAATGGAATCGGTAAGTGGGTGGTGAAAAAGGCTAATTTAAGTAAAAACAATAATGTGAGAGAACTGTGTATGTGTAATGCCCATAAAATGCCTCAATTCTATTTTATCATTTAATTAAGAATTGCATCTTACCAAAAAATCATTTTTCCGTGCAGAAAAAATCTTTTTCTTCTCATCAGTACTTTTCAGCACAGCATTATTAAATAGTTTGTAAATTCAGATTAGAAACTGAGCTGTTCATTGGAAGCACTTAAGGCTAATTATTAATAATAATCTAAACCACTCAAATATCACTAACATTAAAATTTAAAAATAATTACAATGTACACTGCCAAGCTGCAGTAAGAGAAATCACACTACCAGTTTCTTCAATGTACTTTACTCATTACCATTCACATGCAAGGTCTTCATTCTCACACAGTCCCAGTAAGAGCATTTTCACTCTGAAATTTAAGTTCTGGTTTGCAAGTTCTCTTAGTTCAAGCACTGCACTTCCTCACTAGCTGGCTTATAATACTTACTAGGTAATAAGCTCAATTCTAACAAAAAAGAAGCTCTAGCTTTCCTGCCCTTATAGATCTTATTCCTAGTTGATCCCAATCCATACAAAGAAAACAATAAATCAAAATGCAACTCCCATTAACAGCAACAACTAAAAAATTCAAAACAAGGTGAAGGGGTATCTGTTAGCAAATCTACATTCCTGCCTGAACATGTGTGTACGCCTCCCCAACTCCCTGGAGAAGACAGCAATCAAATTACTTCTATTTCTCTTTTCTTCATTCTAGGCCTCAGTTCTTGATTAAGATGACAGTGCTCTCAAAGGTATGATTTTGCTGCAATTTCTTTTTACAGTTAAAATGAAAGCAAGAACTCAGATTACCAAACTCTGAATAAAATATTCTACTGTCCTGGCAGATTCTACATTCCATTTTAATCAGTGCATCTCACCGGCATTCAAGCAGGTCTTAAGCTCTGTTGACTTGCAGATCTCACTGCTTCTGTACTTCATTCTAGACTCACATACTACGAAGGAACGCAGTGAGTGTATTAGAAAGGCAGTTGTTTTTGTAGGCTGATTGTAGGTCAATATAAAGAAAACAAAATATTTTTGATAGGAAACCTGGAAAACTATTTCCCTAACAGATCCTAGCATTGTATCAGTGATGCCTTGCAGACTTCCTTCTTTATCAAAATTCAACTTTTTAGGGCAATTCCCTTTTCCTCCAGCAATCTTTAAGGTGCCTATTTTTATTTTTCTCACAGCCTTTATTTACAAAGGCTGCGAACAGGCAGTTTCCATTGCAAAGTTTTACAAAAGTATTGACTAAAACTCCCTTGTCAGCACACACAACACGGGTTGGCTTCAGGAGGTTAATTCTCGTAGTATGTTTATGGAAAGGAACTTATAAAAATCTGTAGCGTTTAGTAGTGAGGATCACACAGTTTGCTTCTCAATCTCTCAGAAGGTACTAAAAATAAAACCAAGTTTTATAAGACAGCAGCATCAAGTCGATGCTACAAAACAATTTTCACCATGATGTTATTTCTGGGGGGAAAAAAATGGAGAGATTTCAACACACTTCGGAATGAAGTCTTTTCCTAGTACAGAATTGCCGCCTGTAGTTTCCATCTTTTTCTATTATAATTTTCCATGTCTAGCTGTATATACATGAACCTCTTATGGCAAATCTTTCACCACCAACCACAATACTGTCTGCAGGTGCAAAAATGTTTAATACTCTGGAAATCTAGACAACAAATTTGAATATGTTTGGGGGAAAAATGGTGTACATTCAAACCAGTTCTTCTCCCTTTGGCTCCCTCCTGATCTCCTGGCAACCCTTCATTTTCAGGGTGCTGAAATGGAACACAGATTAGTTGCAAGTAATTTATTTTCCCTTTTCTTGTGGAATTATCTAACTGCAATGGCTACTGTTAATAACTAATTAAAACTTAAATTGTATACTCCAAGGACATAGTCACATTAAAATAGAATAGAAAATAATGCCTGGATGCAAATCCTTTGTTTACAGCGCAACTAATCATCCCGCAGCTGGGATAAGAAGGGTCTGCATATTCTCCTGATAGGAGAAAATAAGTCCAAGAGCAATGGTAGCTGAGACCTATGAGTTCTTGCTGGAATGGAAAAATCCTCAATCCAATGGTATTCTGGCCTGAGGGCAATGGAATCAACGTTGCAGGGTACTAACAAATCACGTGCAATACCATAAAAACGCGGTCAGATGCCAGACAACTTGTAAGTTACCCTGACCCTAAGATAAGAGGAGGTCTGATTGTGAGCCTGATGTAAATCTTTCTGGGGATTACTTTTTGTTGCTGTCTGAGCCAGAGGTCAATTTCCGGATGACCCTGATCTTGAGAAGATGTCTTGAAGGATGGGTCTAAGATCTGTCATTACAATCTTAGAAGTTAAATTTCCTGAGACCTTCTTTTCATCTGCATTCTATGGACAGATGTATATATGGATACTTAAAACAACTAGCAGATGATCCATACATATTTTTTTTTCTTTTTTTCCACATGGGAGGAAGAATCGCACAACCGTTGATTACAAATATTTCCTAAGAATGTCACTGTACGGGATCAAGGGTTTATTTAGTCTAATTTGCTTTCTCACAGGAGCAGAAGCTATGGGTGCAAAACTAATCTTAGTTCTGGCATTTGGTACCTCTGCAAAACATAATCCATTCTCTTGCACGTAAATTGTAATTATCTTTCATTACATGATCACAACTGTTTTTCCCAAAGAACTCCAGCCTTGGTTACTGCTAAGAGTGAATGCTAGTCAATTAAGCACCCAGCAGGTATTATTTTGTTTAATCCTTATTATTCTTTATAAAATGTGTTAATATGTCAAAATATCTATTGCACACTATTCAACCACTAGTTTAAAGACAGAATGATTAATGCTGGATAAACTTTTCCATGTCTCTCATCCTTGTGTTATTTCAGAACTCAGCAAAAAAAGCAATGGATTAACCCATAACATACCACAAAGATGATACTGAATTACAGAAGAATTAACAGACAGAAAATCACCCTATCACAGAAGAGTAAGTAACCTCATTTGGATGGAACTTCTGAAAATCAGATCTCAAGTTTGGTAAACAAAACCAAAGTTCGTGCCATTAGTAATCCCTCCTTGTTGTGTAGCCCACGTGACCTAATATGCAGAATGCAGATGCTCTGCTGAATGGACAAAACCAAAAGCCAGTTGAATAAAGCAACTTCTCAAATCAGCCTCTCAGGTCATCCTCCTTTTTTTCTTTGATCTACTATAAAAATTACAATATCTACAACAAATAGGCTATATCAAACACATTCTACTACATAACCTTGATTCAACCATTTGAGCAGGTCAACTGTCAACCCTGTTAAATGAAGAAGAATAAATCCCATGGAAAAATAGTATGCAAATGTGCCATATAATAAAATACCATCTTGCATACACTTAGAAAAGGAAATATAAATTCTAAGACTGCCTTCTTCACTGAGATAACTCAAGTTGAACTTAAAAAAGTGACTCAGAACCAAGGGGACCCAACTTTGTAAATGTTAACAGAGAAGTCTTACTCAGGAGCTGGTTTACTAGTGAGAACAAAGATCACATTTTTTTTTCAAAAAACATTAAATGGCAAGTTTTGGCATAGACGTCATGTTAGAACAAACATAGATCTTCCTTAATAACAGCTAGTTCTCTCTGTTTGTGTGAGATGTCACTCAATTAACCAGTAGCTAGTTCCATAGGCAACAACGTCAATCCTAAATGACTGACTGTGCTGCTTCTTCAGCATGTAACAATATAATCTAATACAGATTAAAAACACATTCTAGATCTTGGTGCCAGTTTTATGCCAGTGAAATTAATTATGCCAGTGAAATGTGTAAAAACTTCTGAACTTTCTTTAGTTTTGCAAATGAAGGTCTCTTCTTAAGGAAGAGCCCCTTTGTGTTCCAAATAACCCTCTACCCTGTTCCAGTGCGATTACATGAAAGAAAAAGATGCTTAAGTGTCATTTGGCCTCAATCAAAAATTAATTTCAAGCCATATAGAGTTTCTTATCAACTATGCTTATACTCTTCCCATATTCATTACTTTCCAAGGAAATAATAATACTGAACCCAGCAAAACATCCTTTCCACATCAATTTAGCTTTCCATCACGAAAATTCACATTATAGCCCCTATCCCCCATCAATGTAATTACAGCACATAGAACAGTTCGTCACTATGAATAAAATTAGCACTTTTCAAATGGAAACATGATTTAAAAAACACTGTTTTCAAAACAAGTGTATGCTACTGGCTTATGCATTTTTATTAAAGAGAAATCTCTGGTTTGGATAAAAAGTAGATATTTACCCAAATAAATAAAAAAGTCATACTTTTTCAAATTACCTAAATACTTACAAAACGTATTTTCAGTGGAATAATTACACCACAGATATAAAACTGCTACTCATGCTGACTAGCATTTATTCCAATAGCTACAGTGAAATACTCCACTTCACAGTAGTAATTTAAAGTCTTCAACAATTCTATTATACAGTTTAGAGTAAATATTACTCAGTTGGAATAACGTCTGAGAAGCCTGTGATCTTTTATTAAATTTTGCAGTATGAGTGAATTAATGCACTTTCACAAACAGAAGTGAAACACCAGAGGTAGCTGAAGTAGTCTTGGGAAAACAGTTATGTATTTGTTAAGCTTGTGCCTGGTTTTTACCAGTTTAATGTTTCAAGTAAACCACACCTGTTCACCACACCTATAGACATTGTTGATCCAAGAAGCAAAAAGCTCAGTCAGGTTGCCTTCAAAGCCCAAAACTGCATCAGAATTTTCCTCCTGAGACAGGCCTGCCACTGTAACCAAACCATTTGGTTATCTTAACATTATAATTTTATTAAGGAGAAAAAAGGTTGCTACTGCTAGATGCAACGCTAAAATTAAGTTTCCTTCCACTAACAGTGGTTTTAAATAAGCAAGGAAAGATCATATCGACAAAAAATGCCTCGTCACCGGATAGGAAAACAGGTTGGAGAAACAGAAGGCCACCTTTTAAAGGGCTGATTAACATAGCTTGACTGAGTTAATCAATGTGAAGTTTTTGTGTGCGTGCCAAATAAAGGCTATTATTGTAGGCACTTGAAGTCCTCACAAATCATTAAAATATGAACTTGAAGGTAATGTGCACAGCAAACAGGTAAGTTTTGCTTATGAACATAATATATTGCTCTTTGATTCATGTCCTTGACAGATACACTTTAGGTGTAATTCTGGATGACTTTTTTCTCAGTGTCCTTTGGACAAGTGGTGACAACCCACAGAGAAGCCAACAGCTTCCAGTTGTAGCAGAAGAATATCATATAGGAGACAACAGCTCAGGTGGCAGATGAAGACTATCCAGTTCCTCATCAGATTCTTTATTCCTATGGAAATCGTTTTGCCATGGGTATGATACATTCCAGTGACATTTCTTACCTAACCGGAAATACATTTGTGGGAAGAAAGGACCTATTCTATTCTTCAGACGCCGCAAGTCAGAAAGTAGAAAAACTAAAGTTTTATTGCAACATGGACCTTTTATGACATCTACTTTGATTGACTAGTCTAAATTTCAAAACATAAGCACTGAGTGTCATCATGCCTAATGAAGAGAGCTTTACCTTTTACGTTTCTCACTCCTGTTCACCTAAGGGAAAGATATTTCTGACTGCAGATGGTGATTAAGAAGGCTAGAGAGTTCTTCCTTCCTGAAGGTATCAAGACTATGCAAGGAGTACTCAGTGACTGGACAAAGAACAGTAAGGAATCTTATGAAATTCAGAAGAAAAGAAAAAAAGACAAACGTAAATTCTGGCAGCTGGGAAGGGAGAACCCCTTGCAACAAACAACACAGGCTGCCTGGCTGGGGAGCAGCTCTGCTGAAAAGAACTGAGGGTCTTAGCAGATGAGAAGGTGTGAATGGGCATGCAGTGAGCCCTGGTAGCAAAGGTGGCCAAGAGTATCCGGGCCATACGAACCACGGCAGAGCCTGCAGACTGAGGGAAGTGATTATTCCCCAGGGCTTGGCTCACATTAGACCACATCTAGATAATGTGTCCAGTGTGGAGCCCCTCAACACAAGAATGGCTTGGTCAACCAAAGCAAGTTCAGCAGAGGGTCATCAAGTGATGGAGCACTGCTCTGTGGGGAGATGTTGAAAGTAGTGGGCTTATTCCACCTGGAGAAGAAGTAGTTTCAAGGGCACCTACTAGCAGCCCCTCCAATAAAAGGTCGGCAAGAAAACAAGAGCCAGGATCTGAACAATGGCACATAGCAGGAGGGTGGTTACAACAGGAGTAACCAGAACAAGAGTGGGTCAGCCTGGCTACAAGGAAGGAAATATCCTCAGAAGGACAGCCCAGCAGTGGATCAGGTTGCCCAGAGCAGTTGTACAATCTCCTTTCTAGGAGGTTTCCAAGCCATGGCTGGATATTGTCCTGAGCAACCTTGTCTGACCTCACAACTGACCCTGCTTTGAGCAGGAGGCTGGACCGGAGCTCTCTTGAGGTCCTTTCCAACCTGAAGTATCCTATATATCCACTTAGACCTGCCCGCACGCAGCTCCAGAACACACACAAGGCACAGTAACCAAATGAAGTGGCCAGAAGTCAGATACAAACATAACTAGAAAGCAAGCAAGAAAGGGACCCTACGTCAAAACTGCTTATTAGACTATTCAGGTCAGTCAAAAATATTCAGCTACCTATTGCAGTCTGTCTCTAGTGCTGTTCTCAGCACATCTGTATTGAGGGGTTTTGTTTGTTTTAACAAAAGCCTAAATCCAGTAATGGTTTTGGAACAGTTCACAGTTTGCAAAAAAAATTACAGCATGAACGCATCACTCAGAAGCGCCTTGATATACAGGCTTTTCATAATCTCTTTTCTTATATTTACCATAAATTACTAGTAAAACTTTGAAAGTCTTAGAGTCTCAGACTCCAAGATAGCTAGAATTGCTATCCTAGTTAAATATCAAGCTGAATGGTGAGGACATACGTAAGATCTCAATTATAAGCCGTGCCACTGGTTCCATGGAAATTATCAGGTGTCACGGTTTAGCCTCAGCGGCAACAAAAGCGCCACGTGGCAGTCCCTTGGCTCCGCCCCCCAGCGGCAGGGAGAGGATGACAAAGAAAAGGTAGACTCATGGGTTGAGATAAAAACTGTTTACCAGAACAACAGGTATTGCAGGGAAACAGTAACACAGATGGAGGAGGCAAACAGGAGTACAATACCGACCGCACCCCGCGCCGCCCCGCCCGCCACCGACACCGCTGAGAAGCATCCCTGCGCCGCCCGCCCATATATACGCCTACGCCGTGATGTCGCCACGCCACTCCCGGCTGTGGCCCCTCCCCTCCCCGGCTGGCTCCCTGCTGCCCCTGGGCTTGGCACACATGGGGTGGAATAGCTGTGCCGGATAGAGACAGGGGAGAATCAACCCTGTCCCTGCTGGAAACCAGGACACCAGGATATTCAGAGCTTACATTTCAGCACATCTAAGTATATTCAGAGGATGAATGGAGATTGTGTCTGTCCTTTGCTACAGGAAAGCATTTGGTTATACATTTCCCTTTCAATGACTTTAAAAGGACTAGCCACCATCTACTAAGTTGAAGCAAGAAGCATATTAGAAAGATTGCAAATGTCTCCTAGATAAGGAGTGGGTGAGTTGCTCAGGTATGCACCTCTTTCTAAAGCTTTATTGCTGCAGTACGTTCGATGGATGGCTGTATCTATCTAGTCCTAAACCAGCGCCACAGGCACAAAGGGGCTTCCTCTGTTCTGTTCAGCCTTTCTGGTGCCTTTGATGCCCTCACAGCACCTGCACTGCTCAGCTGTCTCACACTCCTTTTGAGTCACAGCACTGCACACCACCGGCAGTAAGAGCAGTGCAGTTGTTTTAATGTAGTTATATGCTGTAGTTCCAATGTCTGCACTTTCCCCAAATTATTTAAAAATATGGAAGTTTTTAACAGCATTTTTTACTAACAGCTTCGTGTCTGAGTTATACAACAAAAAAAGAACAAGCATTAATTACTGTTAATGAGAACAAGAGACTGCTTCTGCTCTCTGATTTAAACACACCCAGCACGTGCATGTGTTACCACATCAATGTTAATGACAAGGTACTGCATCTCTGTAGATGACAGCTAATTGCTTTCCATGGAATAAACTCTATGCTGATTAGTCAGTATCTTGGCAACTTAAGAAAAATACCACCTTATTTGATATCACACCCATCAAAGTATGCAGATTATAATACACGATCTCTATGATAAAAACTGCTTTATGTCATTAAGAAATATTAAGAGAAACTTACTTGACAGCATAGTTCAATAGACTATTTTGCTTAAATCTGATAATCCCTGTGGCACTTATATATCCAAACCTGGCTTCACGGTATGAGGAAAAAACCCACAACACACCCTGAGTAACAGTCTGCTTCTATGATTTGCCTCCAGTTGCATTGCTTTGACAAGAAATTTGTAACCAACTCCTAAAACGCCTAATTTTCAGAGGCTCAATCTGAAAAACAGTATACAACTTCTTACAGAAATAATTAAATATGCAAACATTATATAAAGAAATAAAGGCTTACATTTGAGGGACAGGAATAATGAGTTTACTTAACATTATGCATTGATAAGCCTATATAACATTATTTTATATGGTCTGTTTTTCAAAAAACCTATTAAGAGATACCAACAAATTTCTAAGCGCAAATTCTACTTTATTCAGAATCCTAAATAGAATAAGGATACATTTTTTTAGTATATTTAATTTTTTCATGTACAAAACTTGTCTACAAACAGACCTACATTTGCAAGTGTTTCTTGATTTACTACACTGATCTGTAAAATTTCCAACGAAAATATATCAGTCTACAGGTTGCTTATAAATTCAGCTGTTAGTAAAAGCTTTAGAAATTTTTAACACTAAAATGAAAACACGGTATTATATCTTCTAGTTACTATTAAGTATATATTCAATATATAAATTTAAAACCTCATTATTTGGATATGCCTATTCAACTGTCACGATTCTGCAGAGTAGTTATGAGCTACTGAGGTCCTGGCTATGTCAAGAAGGGCTTTGTTTTTTGTGGTGTCCCCTCCCTAATGGCACAACCAAGCTTAGAAACAGAGAAAACGCATGACACATAAGGAGGAAGAGGAGACAGCTGAGAAAGAAGCTCTCCAGGCATGTCTGGACCATTCTATTTTCAAAAATAACTTAACACACAATTTCAAATATATTAAACCTGTGGCATAGCAGAATATATATGGCTGGAAAGTTACCAGCGCAATGCCTGTAAAAAAGCAAAAATAAAAAGGGGGGTATCAAAGCCAGGAAACGCATCGTGCAGAGCAGGGAGGGAAAACTGCCTTTAGGACACTTTGTTTAGAGCAGAGAGGATAAAAACGAACCCAGAGATAAAAGAAAAAAATTAACTCTTGGTGAGAGAAAACACACTCAAAGATCTAGAACAGAAAAGGCAGAATAGAGATAGGCAGCTATTTGGCAAGATCTCCCACTTCATATGGATCAAAGGAACGGACTTCAGAAGGGAGTGCTTCTGAGCAAGAGGGCAGATTACAAAGCAGATCAGCATAAATGATAGGGAATGGAGAATACAGTTACACAGGACTGAAAGCGAAAAGGAACAGCTCAAAATGAGGGCTCAAACAAGCAGGAGGATAGTGCAATAAACCATAAAGCTCTTGCTAGTGCCAATCTTGCTAGATTGTGTCAATTTAACCTTAAAGAACACATGAGAAAACTGTGAATTCTTTGGGCAAGCATTTTTAATTTGCACATTTTCATTAATAGGCAAAACAATTCCTGCCCTCAAAGAACTGGTTTTGCATACTGACCAATATGCAAACTAGGATAACAATGTCTTCAATATAAACATACTGGTTCTTCAGATTCAAAGAAGGCCTTGTGTTCCTCCAAGTATGCCTCATTTTTCTCTGCTATATTTGTTGTTCTAATAAAAGGTTGTATTTCCCCACACAAACTTTATATTTTAAGGATAACTTTCAAATTTTAAACTTTAAAAAATGCAAATCAACACCACAAAAAATAATCAGAAATACACTTTCAGTTAGAATAATCAAAGTCATCAAAGGTAGATAAACTCAATTTTTAAGTTACCTCCTACTACAACTGAGTATTTTTTGCTAAGAGCTGAACCGTGCTGGGACAACGGTAACTTGCAAAGCAACGTTCCATGTGTAATTCCTGATTGTGTCTTGCCACGTTTTACATTTTACATTATGGCTGAAACCTTGGTATTTTTTACAGTTCTGATTTATGACATAAATCTTACATTCTTTCTGCTAGCTTATCTTCAAAAATACTGCACCAATCAACCCTCTTCAAATTTGGTCCAGGTCTTACTTTTTTTGAGCGATTACTTACTACGCAATTATTTATTATCCCATCAACTACCATTGTAATCTCCCCATCAGCCCTTTTTGACAATTCTTAAACAAGCAATGAAGCCTCCTTCTTCAGGATTCTGCTTTAAGATGATGTCTGTTTATTAATATTCTTTTTATATAACAAAGTATAGTAATTTTTAAGAATATAGCCCTGAACAGAATGATTACCTCATTTACCTCATGATTACATTTTTGTTCTCTCCAAGACTTTTGCAGCCTTCTGCATTAGCAGAAAAGAAATAGATTAAAAAAAAATAATAAACTAGCAAAAGAAGACACAGGGCTGCAAACTATACCTACATTTTAGTATTGGTTACTGCATAAATTATTTTTAAATACAATCCAGTAAAAGCATATTCTAGGTTGAATTTATGCTGTAAATAACTTAATTGCCAGCATGATCTTCTTGTATTGCTTTCTCTAGATAAATTAATTTTTTGCTAAAATATGCAAGTGCAGAAAAACATGTTTACAGAACAATGAACTGAATAGAAAAACTAAAAATCATTAAAATCGAGTTAATTTAGGAATTTTTGTAAAAAATTCTTGGAAGAAGTATTCTGCTCTTCAGCTGCTGAGAGCAAGAGGCAATCATGACTCACTGTAGGAGGCCACCAATGCCATTGATTTCTATCCAGTGCACCTGCATTCTTTAACAACCTGAGTTGGTACCTTGTGGCCTTATATGTGATCAAAGCTTCATTTTAAACATCCTGTAGGTACACGCAGTGGGAGACAGCCCCCCCCCAAGCACTTTACAACCTAAACCTGAAATGAAGGTTAAAAAAAAAGTACATGATGTTCTCCAATGTCATAGTGTGAAAAGAAAGGCCCTTTTTAATATTCTGCTACCATAACTCTTCCATCTACTCGCAGGGTTTCACTAAAGAAGTGTGGATTCGACTTCCCTTGAAGTCAGTGGCGAGTCCATGACTCTGTGCAATGTATTTTGTGTCTAAGTGCCTTTATCAGTTTGTCTTGTGTTATCTGCGTGGCTACAGACTTTTCCCTGCTGAGTCATCATTAAATGAAGACATCAAAATACCCCTGTTGTTAAAAACTAAGGCAATCCCTCTATTTTAAACATAAATTGATATATTTTTTTTTGCTTCCAAATCATATCTTTCTTGATCTTTTGTTATTTCTTGGTGACTCCATGTTAAAAGTATCTGAATTATAGTTAAAGAGAAAAGGCAATTCTATCTGTATCTCACATGGCCAAGGCCATAAAGAAAGGGTCCCCTTGTCACCACATCTTTACAGCTACATTTGCACATGGCAAGCATGATGACACAACAAAATTAATTGTTCTCATAATACACCTCATCTACATGATTTGCAAAGATCAGTGAGATAAATCCCTTACAACTTTGCTACAGAAGAAAGAAATTAACTTGTTACATGGGCAGAAACCGTGTCCCATCCTTTTGGCGAAATTATCAACATCTCTCATCCATCTTCATGGAATCACAGAATTGTCAGAGTTGGAAGGACCTCTACAGATAATCTAGTCCAACTCCCCTGCTAAAGCAGGGTTGAGCATCAAGACCTAGATGCACTGCAGTGGGAAACTTGCACAATCCCTGGAAAATACATCCGATCTGAACTGTCATGTGGCAGGAGTGCTGCCATCTTTTTTCACTATCTCTTGCGACTGAAAGACTCCTTGATCCTCTTGTGTATGAGTCCAGCACTCTGAAAAAGCTTTCCTAATTTCCATCACTACAGCTATTATCAGTAGGGGCAGTTACTGCTGATTTATCTGTCCTTTTTTTCTCAGCAGTTCTATCTAACATCAGCTGTTATCCCAGGAGCTTACACAGTTCTAAAGGATTTGAAAAGAAAAAATAACCCTACCTATTTTTCGTTACTTCAGAAGAACTGAGAACTTCCAAATTCTTTTCCAGGTAACTGAACAAATCTTACCTTACTACAGCCCTAGACAACATTAAAGTAAAATTGCACATGACACTGCATACAGTTGTCATTTTAAAAATAATTAGTAAGGCACTGATGGTAAAAGAATAATGTTGGGTTTTTTGAACATCACCAGTCTATCATAAAACATGTCACCTATATTAAGAGTTGTAAGAAGAGTGTTCAATGAAATACAATGTGTAGAGTCTGGAAGCATAAGAAGGCATGCTGTCATTCAGACAACTTTACTACTTCAAATAGAGCAACTGTTTATGCATGTGAAGAGTTTTATGCATCTAGCTAATAACATGGAAGCTAAAATTATGTATGTCTTTGCAGTATTAGACCAAAAAGGAATAATATGAAAGAGCAATCCAGAATATGGAGCACCAGAGCAAAAGTGCAACGGGAAACTAACAGCCATAGCTTGCAGCAAGTTTAAAACAGAAGCATCTGTCAAAACCCATAGAAAGTAAGATTCAGATGGCAATATAGGAAATAAATCAGCAGAATGCTAAAAAGTAAATTAAGCAACAAACTCACTGAAAAATCTCTGCAAGAGACCATTTAGAAAGTTTGAGTCAGAGTAAGGTTGTTGGAAGTAGAAATCACTGCAACTGAAGCAGAGAATCCAATGCTGCAACTTCTTTGCCCTTTGGATTCCAATTTATACAGCTCTCCACAACTGACCTTATTTTAACTTAGTGGTAATTGATAAATTAACCTCAGAATGCAAAATCTTTGTCTTAAAAAAAAGTTCTCACTCTATTTCTTATAGCATAGTTAGTTCTTAGCAGCTTAGACTGTGGCAAATGTCAGATGAAGATAGTAGCAACCCAGGGAAAAAAAATGGGAATACTTGTTCTTGGATGCTCCTAAAGAGGAGGGGGTTGAAAATGAAGTGATCCAATGATAAACAGGTTATACAAAACAAACAACAGTATCAATTTTCACTGTTAGCTTGCAGAAGTTTTGTGGTGTGAATTTAAAGCAGAAGACAGAAACAAAAGCTGCAAGGGGCAATTTCTCTAACGCCAAGCTTAGGAAAGTAACATAATGAGGCTAGTGTTTTGGCTAAAAATTTGGAGTGCTGATAATGAATGTGATCCTTTCGAAAAGTCAGTTCTGAAGAGGAGTGAGTGCTACTAAGGTTATTTAAAGGAACTGGCTAGGGTCAGTTTGATGCAGTGACCTAGCACAACAGTTTCCATCACAATTCTGGTAATACTGCTTCAGAGAGTGAATGTTCTCCAAGAAAACAATCATTCTTTCTCAGTCCAAAGAAAGAAAATAAAATAAAATCACCTTTCTGCTATATCTCCACATCTGCATTTTTGTAGCAGCACCATACTGCATGCTTTTGTTCAATTTAACACTCCCAAGACCCTGCTTCTCTAATGCAGTCTCTTAGTCAGCATTCCCACACTTTATGTTTTTCATTGTTGGTTTTTACACTGAGTGAAAACCTCTTTGCATTCATCTTGATTACATTTTACTCTGTTAACATCTGCCTCTCTGTTAACTGCTCTACATCCTACAGCCTTTTATGTCAAGCTCACAAACGCTAGCAAGCCCTCCTAGATTAATTTTTGTCAGCAAATATGATTGGTGCAAACATCATTCCTTCCTTCATTTTTTTTTTCCTTACAACCTTCTTGCCAAATTTTTTAACCAATGCACACATTGCTCATCGAAGTCATGTCACTCGTTAAATCTCCGTCTGTTAGATTTTGTTTTCACTGAATGTTACATGAAAACATTCAGGTAAGTAGAGGTGAACAAAGGTAGACTTCAAATGAGTTCTATCACTCACAGAGTATACCCAAACACTGAGAGATGTACATGCTACATAGCACTTCCTCAAATATATTTTTTTATATTCACTTTATCTGTAGTTTGAGGGCTATCTTTTATTTCCCCACCTTGAAAAATGGGAAAGTTTTATTTACCGCTTTCTTTTTTTTTCTTTTCTTTTCTTTTTTTTTTTTAAGACCTGTACACAGTTGTGACTACAGTTCCACACGTATGCAACAGAGCATCAAATTGGGCTGTTGGACATGTGTCCTCTTCCATTCTTCTTTACCTCCTGATGTTCTTAATAAGCCTCCAAAAGATGACTGCCAACAATTCTGAAACCTCTTTTTCCAGTTCTTAATGACCGTTGCTATCTGGTACTCCTGCCTTTACATACTGAAATTACGCAAGGCAGTGAAGCAACAAGTCATACCTGCCAAAAACAAGTCACTAAATAGCCAGGCTCACCTTTTCTTCCCATTACATTTCAGAATGCAGTCAAAGGGATGACAAGAGATTAGTGAGCAAAATGGCCCTCTGTTAGAAATGGGAGAAAATGCAGCAGGTTTTGCCATTAACGAAACTTCAGAACTTTTACTTTTAGAGGTTTAGACGACATTCTGGAAAAGGTACTTACCCAAGGGAAGAAGTTTCTTTTTCAAACTCTCTGCAAACATTGTCTTCAGGCAGGCAATTTTTTTAAAAAAAGGGTTTAAGAAGCAAGAGATACCACAAAGATATTGACACCAGCCTGTAAGCTTCTTGAGGAAAGAAAAGTTGTATCTTCATATAGGAAAGAGATCAGAACTTAGGCAAAAAAGAACTAGCTTATTAGTGTTACTATGCTACCCTTCGGCACGATAAAAAAATACTACATACAAGAGAGTAAAAGGAAACTATTGATTTTAAGGATTGAATTTAAGCTTCAGAAATTTTTATTACCTTGTATCTCCTTAATGAACTGTATTTTCCTCTTTTAACAAAGTCAAGCATATAAACTGCCTATTTCACAGCTAGCTGTTGGTTTCAGGACAAAAGTCTGTAAAACTGCAACTTGGGCAATATAAAGCAGTTGGACTGAAGACACCTCAATTCACTGCAATACGTAGCAGAGTATAGCAACAGGGTCTTAGAGCCATATTCTGTTCTCTGGTGAATTACTGCACGTACGGATCAAAAGTAAAGAGGCTCCTCTTTATTCCTACTGCAAATCACTTGAGAAAATGTATTCCTGGCATTAAAGAATGTTAGGCAGCCTCCCCAACCAATAACTCCAAAAATACGCACCAAAGAACGAAAATTTATTAATTTACTTCCTTGCTGAGTATATACTTAACACAATTTGCACCTTGTCATAACAATGAATCATAATTAGCATTTTTTTCACAAATCAATTCTTCTTAAACTGAGCAGCAATTTTTCAATGTTAGAAAAACTTTAAAAGCACAAGTTTACATCTCCCACTCCCAGAAGCTTTTGTTTTCTTTCCATTTGTCTCGCAGTCAGTTTTCCAAAGATGTGAATCTGACTAGGACAGAGAATTCTATTTTAAATGTAATTTTAAAATCTCCATGCATTTGGTGACAGAGAAGTTTTGTATCCCTTCACAAACTAGCTTAACATTAGACATGTGGAGCCCAAGTGTTGATGTCCCATACATGGTTCAAAAGTGCGATGTTTGCCACACATTTTGAAAGGCAGAGTTTGGGGGCAAACTCAGCAAACCAGCATTCACAGAATGAAATTCCCCAAATTGGTCATATTCAAATTAGATTATATGTAGTGCTAGGGGTTTTTTTACAGCATTTCTACCACATTAAGAATTAATAACCGTGTACCACACTAAGAATGAATAACCTTGCCATACTAACTGTTCTCATAACATCTCATCTACCTAGATCAGAAGAAAACGGTCTTTTCACTTTTAGATTGTTACATAACAAGGTTTGGTTCTAATCCAACTACAAATATATTTTAGCAAAGCTGTTTCTCAGGACCTCTTCATGGCTAACACCCTTGGAGAGAGCATGCTGCACTACCCAGAATGGTTTTAATAATTTGGTTGAATCCTAACACTCTACTGGCAACTGATCAACTGTCTGCCAGTTGACACAGAAATGCGAGATTTTAGCAGATACCTTTCTTATGAAAAACTTGGAAGATGTTTTAGCTAAACTGCACAGAAAAGTTAGGCTTCATCAGGAGCATATTGATGCTAAGAGAGAACCTAATTTTTATGTCATTCGCAGGCAAATCATCTGCAGAATATAATGCTACAAGGAGTGACTAGTTTCTGAAGTTGTTAGGCCAGAGGAAAAAGGCTAAATGAGATGATACTGATTTGAAAAGGCTACGTTAGTAGAAATTAAATTAGTCTGAAAAGAAATAAGCATGATTAACCTAGCAATCCAGAAAAGGGGACAAAAAAACCTTTGACTAACTATGACACATTAGTTCATATTAGGATATGCTACTAGTCCATCATAGCTTCTTCTAAACCAATTCATGGTTTTTCTCTTGCAAATGGTTCCCAAGCATCCACTAACATCAGGAAAACCTCTTGCATGGCTTTCCCTACTGCAGAACACTAAATCTAACAAATTTACTCACATTTTTTTTTCCCATTGTCTCTGATAAGATCAGCAAAAAGTGAAAAAAACTGTGGGACAATGCTTATAGGTTGAAGAAAATAATATATTGCATTTCAGGAACAAAAGGCACTCAGATAACTACCTGCTTCATTATAATGTATATGAGTAAGAGCATACATGCTTACATTAAGAGCATAAAAGATGTTGTGCATTCAGCCTTAAGTTTCATATCTCCCCAGTGAAGTTACTGCAATGTACAAAAGTACTGTGGAATTAATATGGGGGTTTTTTTCACTTAAGTTTCTCATGAAATTTCAGGTCCAGAAAAAAGAGAGGTGGTAGATGCTTCACCTCAGAAACATTCAAGGTCAAGTTGGACAGGGATCTGAGCAACTGTTGAAGATGTCCCTGCTTATTGCAGTGGGGTTGGACTAGATGACATTTAAAGATCCCTTCCAACCCAAACTATTCTACGATTCCACATAACGTTAAGAGCAAAAGCTCAAGAACATGTATTAATTACCAGATTCAGGGTCTTCCACTGCAGAATAACTCCCTTTGACGTATTTTTGATTACAACAGAGATTTAAAGAGATTCTGCCCTTTCTTCTGGGAGACTGTTCTGAAATGTTCTAAACCTATCACTATTGAACAGACTTTCATGCTACTTAGCCAGAATTTCCTCTTTCTCAGCTGCATCTCATTAAAAGATACAGTTACAGTTATACATATGATGAAAAACTGTCATCTGCTGCAAGTAATAACCGACTTGAGTTAACCTAAGTTGTAATCTAAAAAAGGCAACCTTCAAGTTATCAATTAGTAATGTTTTATTCACACATTTGAGTTCTGTAATGATGTATAAAAAAACCCTTCATACAAAATTGTGAGATTAAATTAACAATTAGACTGAACTTCTTTGTCATTTAACAAAGGCTGCCTTTGGACAAACTGATTTACCCTATTAATTTACACTTCACGTTCTAGTCAAAACTAAAGTTTCAAAGAGTAAATCACTTTATGAATGGAATTATTACAAGGTGGAAAACCAGAACATGACTCTCTTATTAATTATCCAATTATTTTCAAAAAGAAGGAAAAGACAAATTATGCAAGTTTGTGAAGTTTCACAAAAATGCAGAAGAATACATAGCCTTACTTTGCAATCTCTCCTAGCATCCTCCATCTTTTTCATCCTGTTTATAGAACTCCTTAGCACAAGAAAAGATCTCTCACTGCTGAAGAAGCACTGGCCACCTCTTCTGAGCCAGTAAATGTCATGGGACAGATAACCACGCCTATGGGCCTAGAAATTAGTTTGCTTATAATTAGGCCGCTTCCAATAAAATACTACTAGTGCTTATGAACTAAACAGCCACCATCAAGCACAGGGAGAGGACAGGTGTTGGATGAAGTAGCATGTAAGCCCACATAGATAACAAGAAGGTGCCTTTTAGGGACCAAGCCACTGGTTGCACATTTGTACAAGTTCTCACTACTTAAGAAGAATGCCTTTGGGAAACTCAAGCACAACAAAATTTAACATCTCTTCTAGAATCCTACAGGTGTGCCTGAACATTGATCTACTGTGTTCAAATCCAGCTCATCTTTCACCTCCACGAATTATGACAAGATAAAATTTTTATTTTATGTAAGAAGTTCCTCACAGAAGCCGATAAAATAGAGACTCAAAAAGTTAACAACATGCTACAGTTGCTAGAATCTTGAGATGCCTATTAATACAGGTGGTACTTCTGAGTGAATCATCACATCTGAAATTCTTACAATTTAATTTACAAACCTAAATACAAAAGTTCCAACTCAATACTTTCAGTTCTAGCTACTGCTTTTTTGGGTCTTTTGCTGTTAAAGTCTCCCACTATAGCTAAGAACACTAGGAAGCAGTGGCTTGGTCAGAACTGAAAAGGAAAATGTTTGGCCACTCATAGTTATTTGAAGGCTCATAATTTTCCTTTTTTTTCTTTTTTTCTTCTTTTTTTTTCTTCTTTTCAGACAAGAAAGAAAAATGAAGAACGTTAACTAGGACCAACTGGATCATTTGACCAGCTATTAACAAGCATATCAGAAATGTCTCCCTGAAAGCATATACTTTCATGATTGGGGTAGGGCACTTAAAAAGTATGTCAAGTACAATGAAATTTCAAAGCAGACGAAGTATACAGAGTGTCTGACTTAACTTTCACTTAATTTGTGTCTGACCAGTTTATCCTAATGGGAGTATATTCTTTCCAGCCATCCATTACTGATCTCTGTCAGCATCAGCTACTGTGATCTATTACAGCAGCTTCTGCGTTCAATAAATGACAATGCAAGAGGGATGTCACCAAATGGGCTCTGCTCTAGTTTGTACCTTCACAGCACAGACTGGAGTGGGAGAGAAGTGTTGGGGGAGATTTCAGCAGGGAACTTCCCAGGGAACTAGGAAAGGGAAAAGGGTAATTGTGATTCTTGTCCAGAAAAGGAAACTTTTTTGTTTTACAGGGATTTCTGTTTTGCTAGGATGCAGGACTACATTGATATAAACTGCATGAAGCTTATGCCTGGGGCAAAGAAAGGGGTGTTTGTGGAAGAAGAAAACAAATACAACCAGGGAAGAAAGAAAGAACTCTGCACAAAGGCACACACTGCGCATTCCAACACTTATGATCTGTCACAGTTTTCTAACTCAGGTAATCCAACAGAATGACAGCTCTGTTTCTAATACCCGGGTAATATTTTAGTAATTATTAACAATTAATATTTAAATTAAAACAACACTTGCCTAATAAACTTTAATTTAAATAATGTAACAACATAGAAGAGTGAAAGGCAAGCATACTCATGTGACTTTGTTTCATGGTCCAATGGTGTCAAATATTACCTGTAATTCAAAACCAGTAACAGTCACATCAGAATAAATATTTTGTACTCTAGTTTTTAGCAAACTTTGAATAACCAAATGTGTCTACAAAAGCAAGTTAATTAGAAGAAAACAGTACTAATGCATGCTTTAACTTAAAACAAAGCACAAAAAAAACACTGAGAACACTCCGACAGTGGGCAATTCTCCTCCATACTTTAAGCCATCTTTTTTCTCATTTATGACTGCATAAAAGCTTTGAGAAAATCATAAAATCACAGAATTCTCTGTTGGGTGCCATGAAATCACTTCAGATTTAGGGAAATGGTATCTATCTTTTGACGGTCTTCTCTCTATGGATAACACATATCTGAACTATCTTTGCCTGTATGTACGAAATGATGTATACCTACCATATGGTTTTAACCCTAAACTTTGGTCAGCTGAGCTCTCTGACCCATTGCCACTGTGTCCACTGCTCTCAGCTCAAAGATCAGAATACCTCAGCTGAGCTGCTGGGGAGATCCTCCTTCTTCTTTTGGAAGTAAGCTGTAGCTGACTTGCTGTCAGCTACTGTCACCTCCCTTAACCAGACCAGAGAGCTTGCCTCTAGGAACAACTAGCAGTATGGGAAAAGGGACTCACCTCTAATGTAAAGAAACAAGATAATCTCAAAATATAGGTTAGAGATCTCTATAGCCAAGGGTAAGGATTAAACAGTGTTACTAAGGAAGAATTTACGATCCAGGCTTAAAATGCTATGAAACCATGCTCCTGACACACATACAGTACTCACTTCCTCATTTGTATATCCTTTTCCTTCTCTCTCTATTCCTATGTAATTCAATGAATTCCAAATGCTGAATAAAGTAGTCATTACATTAAATGAGAAAGTTAAGATGCAAAAGTTACCTCAACATTCAACCGTTTGCAGCTCCTTAAAACAGCTTTATCAGTTTTGAATATTGATGAGGACTGCCATCTGGCTGAGAGCAGGAATGGCTATCATATTTATAATGCACTGCATAATTAAGAAGACAATGATAAACAGGTCCTTGATCATGCAGAGCAAAATTTGGTGAGGCCATGAAGTTCTTGTGCATAAATGAGCAACTATTTGCATTATAAGACTGCCTTAGTTCTACTGTATATCAAGGGCCATTCATTGCCAGCATAAAGTGTTCTCAGGCCCTTATGTTTATTTTTTAAGTGCTGACCAAAGACTGATTATGCTACAACAAATACATATTAAATATGATACAGCTACCTATATATATTTGAATTCTCTAACACATGTAACCTGTATGGATTTCTCAAACAAATTTTTTCAGCACACTAAGAAGTGTCACCGCAAAGCAAATGGAGCAGAATTTCTTAGAGCAGTCAGTACACCTGGTCTGAAGAAAAATATTACAGAGACAATCCTATGAGAGCATAGGAAGAGGTCATCCTATGCCTTTCAACTTACACTTTTCCGGTCCTTTCTCTTGGTAAGTTCCTTCTCTTTTAGTTATTCACTGTGCAAATTACATCATTCAATATGCACTGTGTATTAATATAAGCCTTAAACTTGGCTTTTGAGAATGGGGTGGTGGGGCAGGGGGTGGGGAGGAGAATAAGCTCAGAAGTAACATATAGCAATTCCGTAGCCATATAATTTATTGGCAGAACAGGGATTTGAATCTCACTCTCTCACAATGTCACCACACAGTCAGCCTATGAACTAGTCTGAGACAGGCTTATCCCAATCTTTCCTGTTAGAGCTGTTCCACTGTGTAAGCCGACTATTAACTAGAGCAAAAATTTGAACAATGGTTTGCAGACAGCCGAGCATCAAAACCACATTTCTCTCCTTAATAGCTAAGAAACCTTTCATCTGTAACATCTGTATTCTTACACAACACTGAAGGCTTAATGAATCAGAATTACTGATAAAGCCAGTTAAACCACAATTCCTGACCAGATCTGACATAAGACCTACATTTCTCTAGGGACCTAAAACACCCAGGAGTACTTTTTTGTAATGCCTAATGCAATTTCAAAGAGTCTGATTGAATAAGGTAGAAACTAAATACATGTTCTTGTTTGATTTAGAGTTTTCAGCAAGATCTCATAGAATTCTATTTTAAAAGCTAATTAATTTCCACCAAGTAAATTATTATAAAAAAACCAGGGTTCTGAGTAGAAACTGTTAGAGATCTTATTTTTAATAGGGAAATGTATAAACTATTTTGTAAAGGAACCAACTTAGTATAACAGACAACTTAAGGAACCCATTAACATGTAAGAGAAAGTTAAAAAATTATTTCAAACGTTCTCTACTGAAGAATTATGACAAGCTTTTAGTAGAAATTGCTACATGAAAGTGGAGAATGTACAGATTGAAAACCACTGTTGGTAGGGTCAATGGAAATAGACTTTGTTTTCCTTTCATGCAGATTCTAGCCTCCAATTATTGCTCTGGACGTTTAGAGATGTTGATCAGATCTAAACCATTTATTTTGTAGCATTAGATTAATATTTTATTAGTGTATAATATCACAGTAGTGGGAACTAATATATAATATTAATATTTCATACAAGTTTATGAGATCTAAACATCTCTGTATGTTTGGAGTTGTTAATCAGAACTAATTAAACACACAATGGCTCTAAGTAGTCATAGATAAGACCAAATCCTGCTTGATGAAAAGACAAGTGTGATAAAATAGTACATCTACATCTTTCTTAAAAATCAAATAATGAAAATAAAAATACTGAAACCAAAACACATTCATAAAGCCTTCTAGAGGAGAGAACAGAAGGCAGAAAAAGCCTCATACCAGGGCTTCAATTTCTGCTTTCAAGACATTTGGCTATGAATCCCTTAACATTATTAAATTATTATGACCTAATACAGTATTTAAGGAACACTTGAGGCTGTCTTTCCCTTGTCATCTTCAGTACAGAGCAAGCATAACTCTTTATGGAAGGACATGTGCATGCTGAGCTTGCTTTTCTGAGAGAGAGAGAGGTTTGACTATTTTCCATGTACTTTGGCTCTTCTGCACAGAAACACGTGTGGAAACCACATTTCAGTGCTGGAAGGGTATTGGAATAGGGCTGGGCAATTACTGTAGGAAATTGAGTTACCTTGTAATGACAAAACTACAAAGAAAACATGAGTTCCTGGTTTTGTTCCTGTTTGCCACTGAAGGCATACAGAGGACATACTGATAATTGTCTGGACAATGAACACCTGGCTGACTTCAGCTACAGACTCTGGAGACATCTCCACGCTACCCTGCCATCAGATCTGCAACCATAAGTTACTATGTATTCTGTCCCTATTGTACAATTTAGTCTGCCAATAGTTATGATATTGTTTGATTTCACACCTGCTACCCCCCAATTCCCTTTCCCTGTTCATTTTGCCCACTTTTTTTTTTTTTTTTTTTATCATTTGTTTGTTTCTTTCAAGTTCTCTGGTATTTCTCTCTGATGGGAAAAATTACTTACCGTATCTACCCCATTTCTTACAAGCAAGTCTACTTATTTAATCGTAATAGGCTTGCGGGGCTCCATGCAGTGTAACAGCTGTGGTGCAGTTCTTCAAGGCAAAAAAGTATTAGAAACTGAAACATCATTTGAAGATATGTCCTATTGTAATTAAAGATTTTCTGAACATAGAAGAGCAGCTAGGAGTCTCTGATTACAACCATCTTAGAAAGCCTATTAAACATCACTACTTGGAAAGTTCTTGGATCTTCCATCTCCAAATGCTTTTTCGGCAAGTTAGATAGAAAAATCTCTAGGATAAGACCATGTGTCCAGGAACATGTCTAATCCTTCTTCTGAATTTCTTGCACTATCTCCAGTTCTTGTCTAACCCTAAGCTCACCAATGACCTGATTATAAAAAACTCAAAAGCCTCAAAAGATCATTTAGTTCAGTGCCCAGCTCACTTTCTTCAGTTTGTTCAGAACAGTAAAGAAGAAACTGAACCAATCCAAAACTACAGCCCCACTAAATCTGGCAGAACTTCCTCCTAAAACCTCCATAAATTTCAACATTTCCTTCTCCACGGATTTACCTAATTATCTTTCTACCACAGCAAAAGAAAGACAACACTTTCTAATAAAAGTTGCCAGTGCTACAGATCTTTCACCAAAACGGCATCGCCAAAGCCAAAATGGGACACTGACTTTAAAGAACACATTTGTTTCATGAAGCTACTCACCTTTTACTGCCCAAGAATAAAGCTGATTTATAAACATGCCCTAATCCCATTACGTTATTTGTTTTTTAGAACATGATATGAGTATTTGTATTATTCCTCCTAGAAACTCTACCTCCCTGCTCCTCCTTGATGTTTATGCATGAAGGGAAAAAAATGAGGCAAACCTACTGAATTTTAGATAGCTAAATGACAGACTCAAGCAGCCTGTTTCAATGTTTTGTAACACTTTCAGTGAAGAAATTTTTCCTACTATCCAATCTAAACCTCCCCTGGTGTAATTTGAGGTCATCTCTTATGACTGGCATTACTGTTTTACTAATGAAATGATCGCTTGTACCACTGGGTTTAGTGCCTTCAAGATGCAAAAAACCCCAACAGTCCCTGAACAGGAAATGTATTACTGTGAGGTGTGTTTTCCAGAAGTAACTTTGTACTTATTGCTTCTGTTTCTCTAGAGTTTTTAAATTCTCAATTAATCACAGCAAATGTAACATAGCAATGAGGAGGATGGCTGTCAATTCCTCAGTGCCAAGAGATCCAGTATTTTTACAGTCAACAGCCAAATAGCTCACTAGCATATGACACCTAGTAGGTGCTGTCCTAAAGCACTTACAAGCTGAACAAAATTGATTCATTTGACCCAATGCTTGAAGACAACGCAATTTACTGCACTTAAAAGGGGTGAAGTTAGATATAACATCATAGAATTGCTTAGGCTGCTCAGTGTGTTAAAAATACCATGTGCTAAAAACCAGGACAAAAACCCCCAAGCAATTTTCAAATTTCAAACTGATCTCAGACAACATTTCTAACTAAAATGCTTTCTTAAAATTTTCTTAAGTTTCTGCAAGCTTCGCATGAATGGCTGTCATGAGAACGAGGACAAAAAGGACACAATGGAATCAATGACTTCTCTGGAGAGCGCTGCCATTTCTGTCAGACATTTCACCAATGGATGCCAATAAAACATAGACAGCCAAGTCTTTGCCTCCTTGGGCTATTACAGGCCTTACAGAAGTTCTGCCGCAGTCTTTTGATTTATGTCGATCAAATTTGGGCAGACATTTAGATGCCACTTTGAGCAGATGCTAGTCTTTTAACTAAACAAGAGACACTTTCCTAGGTTTAGATTAAAACCAGGGTGACATCTAAGACATCTAGCCTTTCCCCCCCCCATATCTATTACAGCTACATAACTAATATTATCTGTTTCACCTGAGAAGGAATAGACATGTACTGGTAACAGTCCAAAACAGCCTCTTTTCTGAATTTTTCTACTTTTTTTCGTAAGTCAGCTCTCTCAGACCTTAGATTTTGTTAGATATTCTATGCAGAATTCTTTGTTTGAATACTTTTCGTACAAGAGAAAACAAGACAATACTGATTTAGAAATATACTCCATACTTAAAAGATGTATATTTAAAATAGTGAGGCTGTTTGAACAGAGCTTTCTTAATAGATTTGTCCCAAAAGGCTGACTTCTATTCGTATGGAAGCAAATGGGTTTCTGTGGGTGACTTAATTTGGGAAAGAATAAGTCATCTGTTAACGTGACAGACTGGTAGACTCATGTCCCGTTCTGCTGTTCCTCTTCCTTTTTCTCCCAATTACAAAGAAACAAATAAAGAGTGGGAGTCAGATGATGTATATCATGTTGTGCTTTGAAATCAATAAGCATTACACTTTAAACATTCACACTGCTTAGGCACATTCTGTATGACCAGATTCATAAAGAAGCGATGGATTTCATCAGTGCAGAAACTGTAGCAGTTCCAAAACTCTTAATAATCTCAAACTCCTATTTCAAGTCAATGATAGCCATAATTCAATCTTTTCTCTGCCTCCAGAAGATAACCTAGGCATACTGAAAACCAAAACCAAGCTACAGCAAGAAGTCATATTCACCAACATGCTGACTACCTGAAATGCTGACTCAGTCTAATCATCCACCCCTCTTCAATTACTTTTCAAAAATCGAAATAGTGACCGGAGATGATATTTCTAGTTTGTCAGTAGGTGATTTCACATATTAACAAGCAGTATTACACAGAAGGCTTGGGGCAACAAAGACAATTAAAGGATTGGAGCATCTCCCTGATGAGGAAAGGCTGAGAGAGCTGGGACTCCTTTAGTCTTGAGAAGGCTGAGGGGAGACCTTATTAATGCTTCCAAGTATCTAAAGGGTGGGCTGAAGGAGGATAGAGTCAGACTCTTTTCAAGCAGTTCCCACTGACGAGGACGAGGAGTAATGGGCACAAGCTGGAACATAGGAAGTTCCATTCAAAGATGAGAAAAAAACCCAGGGAGGGTGTGGAATTGCCTTCTCTGGAGACATTCAAGACCCACCTGGCTGCAGTCCTGAGTGATATGCTCTGGGCAATCCTGCTTTAGCAGAGGAGTTGGACTAGAAGATCTCTAGAGGTCCCTTCCAACTCTGATGATTCCAGGATTCCATGAAAAAACAAACAACACTTGAACACTGGCAGGCCAGCTCCATGGCTAGCTATGTGAATACTGAAGGAAGGATGGCAAAAAGCTGAAAGCATCTCAGGGGATGTTAATTCAGCAAGGAAGCAGAAAGACTGCAAATCCAAGTATGCAAAAAAAGCAACAGAAGAAAGCTGAATTAACAAGGTACATATATAATCTTATGATCTTATCTGAAGGCTTAGAATCATTATATACATTATATTAAGACTCTAAGTCTGGCTCCAGTCCCGAAACATAAACCAGAGTGTGTGGTGTATGGACACAGTAGTTGGCTATCATTTCTTAAGAAAGAATGCTTATATCTGACAAAGCATGAGCCCCATATACAGACGAAAGCTGCTACCACCACCATCAGGTTGGTTTTAACACCACTTTTTAGAATGAAAAGCTGCAGACAGACATATTTTTCAAAACATGGGGGAAATAAATTTCTATGGAATGCTTATCATGCAAGGTGTCAAAGATTCCATCCCAGAGAAAGAAGGTATTTTAATGTTTCCATGTTTTTTCCCAGCACTATGCCACATATAATCATTTCCAGGAAAAACAGTCCTCAAGGATGCAATGAAAGTGATGAAATCCCTCAACAGAAAAGCTGAACATATAAACATATGGAAAACATAATTAGTAAACAACCCACAAGATGAAGTTTGTCCTCATTAAGCATTTGCTGAATAACTGAGGAGAACAAAACTGTAAAATTCAAAGTCTGTTGCAAAGCAGTTTGCAAACAAAATAAAGGTTTAAACCACTGTAGCAAATGGTTTGCAATGAACTGTTTGCCTCCATAATACATCTTGATAAGCCAGCTTCTCCCTTCACCCATTTTGAAAGTTATCTCAGAACAGTATTCGAAAGTAACAATTTTGTACTTGCTGCTCATCAGAACTTGCTTTGTAGACACCTTGCTTTCTATGCCTCTTACTAGGTGCACATTTGCCCTTCATCAGTGGCATAGTATGTAAGCTTCTGAGTTGGTAAAACACTTCCCACAGAGGAAAGCAAGCAAACACACACTTAACTAACTCCACTAAAATCAACTTAAGAATTGAAAACTAAGCACTTGTGCAAACATTATCCTCAATAAAAACTGACATAAACCTGTACACCCATGTTATCAAGAACTAAGATCTAAAGGCCGCTCATTATATAAAGACAATCTTCAAATTCATTAACTCTTACCTATAAAGGCATTTTATGAAAACAAATAAACAGCCAAAATTCTTCTATACAGTTTATCTTGGGGAATGTCTTTGCTGTTTCAAAGGGTTTATATTTGGAAGAAGAGACCAGGTAACATGGGCTTCCATTTTTTTTTAACAGAACTTAAAATGGCTTCCTGAAACGCAATGCCTTGGGATTTTGCTCAAAGTGATTCCCAGATGGTCATTTAACTCTTCTGCTGGAAATACTCTATTTGCTACACTTTCTTTGGGAATGAGTATCTTCCTTCTGCAGGCTTTGTAATTCTGTGAGAAATCAACTTATTTTCAGGTAGATAATGCACAGGGGTTCATGAGGGCTTCTGCTGTGAGAAGGCAGCCTGTCCGCACAGTAATGGACTAATCTACTCTACTGCAGTGCAGTTTCCTGAACTGACATCCCTGTAAAGTCTGTTCTCACAGTTAATGAGATAGGATTATGCAGCTCTGCATTTATTAACAGTACACAATTGTATTTCATATACTGAATTTTCATCCCTGAATGTGATATTCAAGTGGTCCATAACAAATTGACAGCCTCTCAATTTTGCAGGCTTTTTCAGCATCCTTTGTTACAATTTGTATTTGCATAAAACAGTTTATTCAATTTGATGCCCCAACAGTTAAAAAAAAAAAGCACATATTCCTTATTAGAAGAACAGGATCCAGCACATCGACAGTATTCTTGATCCTTTTTGCCCTTTTCCTGTAACGCATCATTGTTGCTGTGGATTTTTGATTCCTTTATATTACATGTTGCTGAAAAGTAGATTCTTGGATCATGTGGTGTGGAAATCTTAGCAAAAATGTACTTGACAGGCAACAGTCATGCTTATTACTCAAATGGGGGCTTCTAAACTGGAAAGGTTGCACATGTATACAAACATTTAATACTTTGAAGATGCCTAGCTGGGACATAGCTGGAATCTTACAGGAGTGGTCCATATAACAAAAATAAGCACAGAATATTGACTGTAACAGAATAACGTTTTACTGGTTTTATTACTACAGTAACAAGAGCAATTAGTCTTCTCATATGGCACAGCCATTTAGAAAAACCTATTTAGGTGAAAGTAAAGGACAAAGCACTGTCCAGAAAACATTCCCAGGACACTGCAATCAATCCATGATTCACAGGAATATCATCCTAGCCTCATTAGAAAGACAAGTCACCCTAACTTATTCACCTGTTGGCATGAAATATTTATATGATCCACTATCTAGCGATTCTAAGAGATACTCATGAAGAAAGGATGAGAATTTTAGCCTCCAAAGTTAATGTACTTAATGTAACAGTGACTATTTTGACACTAAATTGGTAAGGGTCATACAGCAGGAAGCAACCCTAATTAGTTAGGCCATCTCCTAAAATCAAGGATGGTTTAGCAGTTCCTGGTTATTATCGCCAGACATTGTCATCACTGTTTAAACTCTATTATTATGGATGCTGTACTGTCTCTCCAAGTGAATCCATTAGAGGGACTTCTGTATCCTCTCAAGATAGTTTTAATGTGTCTATCCTGAATCTTTACTCCTGAGATTTAAGTTCATGCTTCTTGACATAAACACTACAGAAATATGGAACAGCTGCTGCCTTTTCAGCTACAAAGTCTTTTAAATACTGAAGATATTTTAAGTTCTCCTTTACTTTCCTCTACCTTCTTACATCTTTTTTTGTTAGGCCAAAGAAACTCTATTAACTATCTTTGAAGAATTATAGAGATTGCAGGCAGAGAGAACATGCCCTCCTCTGGACCCTCTCTCCCATTGCTTTGCAACCATTTTGATTTATTCTTTTTTTCCCCTCAAACTGGGAATATGACTCTAAGACGAGTTAGAAGGAATACTGCATGTATCATGTGTGTTACCAGTGCCACCACTAGATACACCATGCAGCAGAACAGCATAGCATTTTTGACTGCCCTACAGCTTGGGAACTTCCAACTACCAGACCCTTTTGTTTATGTGCTTGACAAATTCCAACTGCAATATACACTCCTGATGGAACTGTGGCGCTGATTATTAGATCATTTCTTCAATTTGTCATGACTTTTTTTTCAGTTACAACACTTCCCTCCTACCTGTCCGGTTCCTCCTAGCTACATACTACTGTCAAATATAATAAGTATACTTTCTACTCCATTATTTGAACCACTAATGAAGATACGAAGCCATACAAACCTCTGGACAGTCGCCCTGGAAAAACCTAACTAACTCCAATTCAGTAGTATATCGAGAGCTACTCTCTGCGAAGAGCATCCAGACAGGTTTGCATAAAATCTGCAATAGCTTTTCAAGACTGTTATGAGAAAGAAAAATCAGATTACATCAAAGACTTACTAAATTCAAAATAATATAAAGGGAGGGAGGCAAGTACAGGTAAAAGATGAATAAAATAAGATATTCCACATATTGTTGTTCACTTGACAGACGTGTGAAGCTTATAAATCCATATGTCAGCTGGGCAATCTTAAAACAGAAGGTGTCATGTCTGAGGGTGTATTTGTTTAAGAAAAAAGGCTGCTTCTACAGCTTCAGACCTTATGTTGTCATCTGTCTTATTCTTGCTAAGACAAAGTAGCTGAAACCAAAAACTACCAGACTTTTGCTTTCTTCATATTTAACTTACAGTTACAAAGATGGTCATGTCTGCACCTCATGATTTCTACTGCACCAACAGCGCAAGTATTTTCTGGGAAAACTTTACAGCTTACATGGGACATGACATAAGAGAAAATTAAAGGTTGTACATTTTACTTAACTAGCTTTGGCCAAAGAACACTTTCTTTCATGCAGTTGTGGTAAACTGGATTTGGAGCACACAACATCAGCAACCAAACAAGATCAAAGCAAGATCTTATCTTCTAAATGACCTGTATTACCTTTCAAAGCTCGATACCTAGTTTTAAACAGAACTGAAAAACAATAAGCTTTACTAAGATTCCCAAATGTATGAAAATAAAGCCTCCATGCTGCAAACACTTACATGGGTGTAAATTCAAGATGTAAACAAGGATATAACTTTTAACAGGATTATAAATATACCTAAAGTAAAGCATATGAAATATTATCTGAAGGCTGAAATAAATAACTGTTCATTTATGATCTTGTCAAACCAACATAAATTTGGGCTGTTGACAAATGAGGCAGTCCTATTGTCAAGCTTCTGCACCAGATTTTTTGCAAAATGTGAATAAGAAGATACAGTAAAATATTACTCAAAACCAAGTACCATGTCATAGAAACAAAAAGGTTTTCCCTCTTTCTTTACTTTCCAAGTTATTAATGAACTTTCTAATCTGTTTGCATTTTGAAGTGATTTATGTTGCATTACCTAATCTAAAAATTATATTGAAGAGCACAGAAGTAAAAAGATCAGTATAAGTACACTCTCAAAAGATAAGTGATGAAGATGAAAAGTACTGTATAGAGAAAAAAATTAATACAAACATGAATCAAGAAAAAAAAATCACTGAAGTAAAACACAACCTGAACTGTGATATATTATATCTTTCAAATAAATGCAGAATGCTCAAGTATTCTACTTTTGCCTGGTAAAAGTATCTATGGAATGACTTAAATCCTATTGGTATTAACAAACACTCCCCATAATACTGATCTGAGATAAAGAAGTGGGTTTCACATTATTAAGAAAACAAAGGCGGCAGCACACATTTAAAAAATTGACATTTTAAGTGACAACTCTTTATTCTTACTTTCCTCTACACCTCTCTCTTCAGGGAGATTCCAGTGAGATCTGCAAGATCTGTCTAGGATTATAGGACTTTTAAACTGAACTGAAGATAAACCGAAGTTTTAACAGCTGCTCAAGGTCAATCATTGAACCAATAATCTTACAGGAGAGAGAAGAATTATCTCAAGAACCTCATGTGTCACTAAACTCTGCTCAGCATAATTATCAGTAACATGTATATCAAAGTTATCAGACAATTTAAGCACATGTTCTCTCCCATTCTGTCCCTGTTATTACTAATTTAAATGGAATTGAAATACAGTTGTACCTTCATAGAAGTACAAATATTCTTTCTTTCTCTTATACGTAACTTGTATTTCTAATAAAATAGCTTTAGGATCTATCAACTCTATTCATCCTTTCTAGACCATTCCCTCATTTGTCAATGGAAAACGTAATAGAAATCTGGGGTAGTCTTCTCAGCACTTTATTAACCATCTACTTGATCTGTTGTCATGGTTCTGACCTATCAGAAGAAACAGATGATGCCCTCCTCCCCCTTTCAGAAAAAAAAGGAGAATAGGAAGAAATTAAAGAGATTCAGGTGTTTAGAAAAAACTAAATTATTTTAATAAAAAAACAAAAAGGAAAGAAAAAAAAAGTATATAGTATATACAAAACTGTATCAAGCTCCCAGGATGACGACCACATCACCAGCAGCCAACAGAAAAAGTCCCAGACTGGACTCCGTGATCAACAGGAGCTGGATTCCAGATCTGGAGTCAGGAACACTCAGATCAGGGTCAAAGGCAGACAAGCAGGCAGGGTCCTCCTCGGATGTCAGCCATCAAAGAAAAAGAGGACCATCAAAGAAAAGGGAGACCACCGAAGAGAAGGTAAACCTTCAGCACCTCTGTAAGAGGGGAAGAGAAAGGAGAGAAAAAACAAACACAGCAAATTTAAGTTTAAGATCAGACTTAATGCATGGACCTAGCAAAATTAGACAGGAAAGAACGGGGTCCAGGATCAGTTAACCAAATTCAGGATGCAACTTAACACGAAGCTAGACTGCTAATAACACCCAGTTCTTCAGAAAGCACTGTGCTCCACACAAGGTAAAAACACACAAACACAAAAACCTATAGAACGGGGAGGGAAACAGGGGAAAAAAAGAAGCAGAAAAGGAGAAATTCCTCACTCCTAAGGTCTCGAGTAGGAAGTTCATGTGCCTCCAGACACAGAAAGCCACCGCCTTCTCTTGCTAATGGACTGTTTTTTGTACTCTGTTTTATCAGCTTCTGAGACTGAATCAGTGCAAGGCACATCTTAATATAAACTACAGCAGAGAAGGGACACTCAGCTTGCAGAGGCCCACCACTCCTTTCACTTAATGTAGAACAAAATTGTTTCCACTTAGTGAGGTATGTGGCCTCGACTTCATCCTTTCAGGTTTTACTGATGATGAAACTTTACTACCTCTTTTTCATTTCCTCTGCACCACCTTTTTTGTTTCATTATTTTTACTGCCCTTACTTCCCCCCTAAATGTAAATTCCTTGAGCCTGCTACCCTAGCTGCTACTTTTTTCTTTCTTCATTTACTTCCTCACCTTTCAGATAGCTGCTTTCCCTTTTCAGAATCTTATGCTTTTTTTCCCTCAAGTTACTGATAATACTGTTTTCACTGCATGATACAGGCAACACACATAATATACATTTTCACAGAGGCATATGTTTAAATGCTTTACTAAAATACTTTTACTGATTACTAAATGCTGTACTAAATTTCAAAATCAAGAATCTAACAGTTAAATACCAAGAGCTCACTGGCCTCTATCAGGCAGAGGAAAATAAAGCTGCCATTCTTTGTCATAAATGAACACAGTTAACCGTTTCTTAGGTGAGTTCAAGCCATTATATACAACATGCGCATTCATCCACAACCAATGCTGACTCAAGACTTGTACAGCTACCAAGTAAAAATATGAACATCACTTTTGATTTAGATCTAGTATAGCTATTAAATGACTTTGAAACTGATGACAGTGAGCTGTTTCAGAATGAGAAACTGAATCAAGTCATTACAAAAACAGCTTACCAAAGCATAACTCAGTGATGTCCTCTCTTCTCTTCTTCCATGTGGATATATAGGCTATCAGACCAGAAGAACAAGAGACAATGAGAGAAAAATTCCAAGTATAGTTCATGCCAAAACACTGCATCATTAAATGAAGAAGCATCAACCTCCAGATAAGTACAATTTTGACGCCTGAAAATGGTGAGCCGCTCTTTCAGGAACATGTAACACATCTTCCTTTTACATGATGTTTAAAATAGGGAAATTAGATCTTTATGGGAGAAGTTCTTATTTCAGTCAAGAGATTGATTTGGATATGTGTAGACAGACTAGTTAACACACTTCCTAAAGCCACAATTTCTCATACTTTACAAAACACTCAAGCTCTAGATCAATTTAAATTTAAGATCCAGAACTTTATCTCCAGACTCTTCAAACCATTGGCCACAGCATGCTATGAGATGCAGAAGAACAAAAGATTTACATATAGAATTCTCAGCAAGAACATCCCTTAATCAAGTTGTGTGTACACGTAAGTCAAGTTAAAAAGACAAACACATGAATGCAAGATACTCCATCAACATCCTAAGCTGCTTTATCCAACTTTATAAAAAAAATTAAGTGCTCTATGCTGGCTTCTTCAACATGTTAGTGCCAGCATGCTCTGTGTCCTCAGTGGCCTCCCAAATCAAAATGTTATAATAATCCCATATTAAAATAAAGATAAGAAATGAAAATACATTCAAATAGTAAAATAATAAATTAAAATAATAAAATAATAATTGTGCAACAAGAAATAATCAGAAAAGATGCATCCCAGAATCATTTACTCAAAAATTTTCAAAACTAAGAACTTGAAGTGGTCAATAAAACCTTGTAGAGTATGACTGCTGAAAAAAATGTTTGCTCCTTGGTGGAAGTGGCATTGATTGACTGGGTTTAAACAGCACTGTACATAATCAGTGAAACCCTACATTTATTTAAAAAAAAAATCGAAAAAATGTGTTGTGTTAAACTGTGTACAGTTTAGCGAGTGTGGCCTGAATGCAAGCTTACTTTGCTTTAAAAATTAACTTGAGATTTGACTGCCATGGCTATGTAGACGTGTTTCTACTTTCAAAGACTTTGAAATTTCATTCAGTAAGTAAATGCCTATTATCTCTTAACAGACATATTGCTAAATTAAGTCAAAAATTGTAAGTCAACTAATGTTGATTAGGAGCTTTGAGAATTTTCCCATTTCCCAACAGTATTACCCAGTGACTGCTTCTAAAACAGACACTGTTTAGATGCATGTCAATGCCAAATAAAGAAAGGCAGATAGGTAACAGTTTCAAAACGGCAGACTGATGGGAAGCTTAAACGATGACATCTACTCATACATTTCTGAAAGAAGAAATTTCTGGAGAGCAGAAGAGTTTTCACAGTGTTTTAACAAAAGGGATCAAGTAAAACAAAGTACACCATGGTATTACACACATAGGGGGAGAAACTTAAAAGTTACCTGAGTTCTAGGAATTTAGATAAACAACTAAATCTGTCAATAACTTCCAATGGAATAGGCACAGCAATTGACTTTTTTTTCAGTCAAGACAAAAGTAATCATTTCTGTCTCTCAATTTCTCTAACATTTTATGTAAAGAGGAAATTTTTCAAAGTACTGTCTGTATCAAGGACATGTGTGAGTATGTACGCTGAAGGGCAGTGAAAGAGCTCAGGGACAGCACGAGGAACTGCTAGATCAGCTAAGCAGGTCAAGTGACCTAGGCAGCTGGGAAGAAATCATGGGTGCACAAGCAGATGAGCCACTGCAATTGTGTCTGGGTGGTCTTGTGGTAGTTTCTTACCTGGGGATCAACACTCAAAAGAGAAGTTTTCAACTGGCAAACAGTTGAATAAGTTGTCAATAAAGACAGGCAAGAACTGATGAAAATAGCTTAAATAAAAAAGGAATCAATACAGCAATCATAGAATCATAGAATGGTTGGAGTTGGAAGGGACCTTAAAGATCATCAAGTTCCAATATATTACATTAATTGGTCCTAATCCAGCATAATAACCAAATGTAATGCAACCAGAAAATTTTGAGAATTACAACTATGATACACCGAGGGCAGCTGAGAGTCCTCAAAAGTTAACAGGAATCAGCAAACAGTGAAAGAGTGAAAACCCCTTATTGCAAAAGAAAGAGGTTTTCCAGAAAACAAAACTTCTCTAACAAATGAAGTAACTAATATTTCTGCTGTTGTTTTCTTGCATCTCAGAAGATTGGAAGTCCACCTTCAGATGACAATGAAAATACATGCAAAATAAAAAATAGGAAAAAGAAAAAAAAAGTTATGTCAGCACATGAAATTAAGATCCTCTTGAAATACAGCACACCAGGTAATGTTCTTTTGTTTTCTTCCAGATCACCAATAGTAATACTTCAGTTTCAGGTAACTATTATTAGCCGAGTCCACCAATTCGGGTAGCTTCACTTACTAATAATCAGCTATGCAAAGTCAGGAGGTAAACAGGCAGCAACTCCCAGATAATGAAATGCCCCACTGAAAATTACTTGCAGCCTTATAAACATGCATGGTAATACTGTCTGAAATGTCTCAAATCACAAGCTATACAGATTTTCATTCAACATTTGAAATTCAACCGACTCTCTCATGAATGAAGATGTGAAAGAACTCATCTTACAAGCATAGTTCCTGTACAAAACTTTAGCTTAAAAATCACAACTGAATTATGATGTAGCTACAGAAATACTCATGTGCATAAATCTTGAACATCACAGAAAATTTTTTTCAGCATTCTCAGGTTACTGCTGACCCACACTATAACTGAAGAGGGACAGTTTTCTGGAAAATAGACAAGAATTAAATCACATGCAATTTGGAAAGCCTTACACCTCAGGAGAAGGTCTACCAATCTATGTGGAAAAACTTTTGCCAGCCTCTGATCTATAGTTCTGCCTACAGAGAATAAAAGACCACTTGCATTAATTTTATCTCAATTCTCTCAACAATGTTTAAAACTTGGCTTTCTTGATGTAAATTCAGACTGTGTTACACAACCGTCAATATCCATAATAGGAGTATTATTTGCAAAAGCTTTTGACTGGTGACTAACTCACAGCAGAGTTCAGGTGGTACTACTTTTTCTTGGTGTACCTCAGTTCAAATTCAATATTAAAAAAAAAAAATAACTTATTTTTGACCAGTTTTGCTCAAAATTTATGTGTTTTCTTGAGGCATGAAATTCTAGGTTTATTGCCCTATTATTCACTGAAGAACCTTATCACAGAATTGTCAGAATTGGAAGGGACCTCTAGAGATCATACAGTCGAACTGAAGAGAAAATACAGTTTTGATAACTGTACTTGCGCACAACTTACTGTATTGGGTCCCATCCTCTCTGTCTCCAGATAATCCACATAGAATAACTGTCTGCTATTGCTACCAGCTGAAGGTATTTAGATGTCTAAATATATAGCCAGGCATCTTGCTAGGATTTCTAATGCACACCTATTACTCAGAACAATTGTGACATGTAAGGGATAGTGTTCTCTGCCTTTGTGTATTCACGTTACTAGCTCGGCTTCTGTTAACAGGAATCTGTCCTTCAGCTGTTACAAGGCTGAAATGATTCATTTTGACACATGTAGACAAATAAAAAAGGAAAATGGTTATTTTTAAGTTAAACACTTTCTTCTAGTGAACATCATAGAACACTGAAGATCTGCTTCTGAATACGGCTTAAGCACATGCTGTATGGAGCATGCTGGTTTTTATCCCAGATACCTTTTGCCTGTTCCTCTGTGCTTTTTTCTCCTAACATAAGAAAAGATAACATATTCTAAGGGACAAACAATGGAAATTGTTGTTGTGTGGCAACATTCAACACGAATTTCTAAAATTGAGTTACCGAAAGACAGGCCTCTGTCTTCAGCTCTTTGCCTCTATCAATAAATGCTAAGATTGACTGAGTTACCACCCCTCAGAACAAATTGCATAGAGTCTGTACACACCCATGCTATAAATCTCAGCTAGCAGACACTTGAAATCCACAAAAGCTCTTTTTTCCAATAATGTCTTGTATTCAGCAATATTTGTATTTCACTGTACATTTACAGCATTTACTAGTGATACTGCGCAAGCAGACTTCTCTTGAAAACTTCTAAATTAACTAATGATCATTAAGCAATAATTACTAAGTTTAAAAAAAAAACCCAAACAAAAAACAAAAACAAAACCAGAAATAATTTGAAAAAAATAGTATTACCTTTGCCCCTTCCAGAAATAGGAATGCATTAAGTAATAAAATGGCCTTATGAAGTCATCTTGCTGGAAGTATTGGGTCCATGTGTTTGAAATCTATATTCCACCAGAGCCATGAAATGCTGGAGCAGTAACCTGGCAATTTGCCATTCACCTGCACTCTCATGAATCATTAATCTGAACTTCTGAAATGTCCTCTATTAGAAATGCCTGTCCCTTGGAGCCATTTACGGATTCAGAGAAAATGAGTTATGATTATGAGTAACAGAGTGAAGAAAGACTGGAAGAACATCATAAACTGAAACAAAGGATTGAGTCAACACTAGGGGGAAAAAGAGACTAACATTGGAACTAAGAACTCAGAGAAAGAAATACTAAATAGGACAAATCTTGTAAGCATGTAAAGAACAGAGGAAACTAATACTAATGTCAATTAACAGAGCTGTGCCAACAATAATTAAAACTGATTCTATGGAAACCTTGCTTCAGAATGAGGAACCCCCTATGGATACTGACTTAATCCAAGGACAAAATTAAAAGCAGTGTATCAGCTTCAGCCAGGTCATACCTGAACTCAATAACTACTGTCAATGGAGCTTTGAAATCTAAAATCTATCCAAACAAAAAAAATACATTCTCAACCTCAGGAATTCTTAAATTCCATTCAGTTATCTCTTCATTATTGTTAAGAAGTACTTTCCATTTCAGCTATATTTCTTTACCAGCCTCTTTCCAGTAGCAGAATTCCCTACATTAAACAAAAATATCAGAAGACTTCGGAAAGAAAAAATAACTTGCCAAAGAAATCTAACATTTTACTAGTGCCTGTTTTAATCTCTTGCTAGCATTCTTTATGAAGGATTTTTGCAACATGATGCATGATCAGAGGCCTTGTCAAATCATGAACATTTTATCAGATTCAAGGAATTTTCTCCTTCCTGCTGAACCTTACACTGGAAAATTTAGATTATTCTGAGGTATGTTAAAACCACAATATTAAAGTAACTAACCACTGACAGTCCATTTTATTCAGACACATGTTTTTGTGTGGCACATCATTTTCTGACCAAATTCAACTTAGAGAAAAATGAGAATATTTACAAAAGCTTACACTACAATAAAGCTCTGTAGCAATCACTGCACTGGATTTAAATCTTTTTGTGCCTGTTAGTAGCTGCTGTATTTCTATTTTGTCTAGACAAATTTTCTATTTCTTGGAACTCCTAAAGTTGTAATGGTACATGACACAACCCGATAATACATCATCTATTTCTCTCCCACGAATAGGTTATGACTGAACCCTTGAATTAAAGCCAAACTGAAGGAAGAGGTAATTTCAATTACTGATTTGCACTAGAAGATGTGTTGTGTTCTACCTACCCGTTTCAAAATTCTAATTGTGTACCAGCAGAGGTTCTGCTAAGTACAGACACACTGTTACCTTCAAAGTTCCTATTTCTGGGTGTGTCTACACTGTGAAACTGAGCACCCTTCCCAAAATAGGAGTTTTAAAGGTTGAAGGGTAATACACTTTTACTAAAAACATAACTTTATCAAAAGAAGTATTTTTAGGACTTCAAAGCAAAGTTTCTTCTACCTTTCGCTCTAGTTTTTCTTCCTGTCAACAGCCATCCCCCTGCCTCCACTCCAAGAACACTCCTCTTCCTAGACTTTTACCCCTTTTTATGCTTACCAGCCACCCTTGTTCTTTGTATGAACTTCTTCACTGTATGTTATATGCTTCTCCAAGGACTAGAGTGTTTGTAAGGTTTTTAATTCCTAATCCATTTTCCTGCCCCTTCACTTTTCTAGGCCTGTATCTATAAGTTAGTGCATTTGCTCTTTGTTGATTATAGAACAACATCATTCTACATTAACCTTCCTTACAAACGAAATACGTACTTTTAAGACTCATTTTCCTGAAGGTAAATTTTGATAACCTTAATATGTAAAAACTTCACACTTTGCTAGTAAGATTCAAATGCTTCTAAAAACACTTTCTATTCACATCGGTTTTACACTACAATCACAAATTCACAAACTAACATATATTTCCTTTCATTTCCTACAGCCAGATGGAGTTGTTCCCCATGTACTTATTTAATGAATGTCACTGTTAATTAGAATAGTTTGCCAGTGGTGATCAATAAACATTTTGGATATTTACAGAATAAGTATTATGAAGAACAGTCACAGACCAGAAGGGTGGGGGGGAGACTATAAGATTTTATTAGCTTAATTAGCAACGGTTTCATAGCCTCCACAGAACATGGGTGTTTCTAGTACCTAGTGATTTACTCCCTGCCCCCAGTAACGATCTCACCCTTGTAAGCAAAGATCACTTTAATTAAAGCAACTTTTTAAATTTTAGAACAGACACATAAGAACTTTGATTTGGATTCTGAACTCCACCCAAACCACAAGTAAGAAACATGAGTAATACCTACATTTGCAGTAGGAGAAATTCTACATAAAAGAAGCTCCGGCTGTAGCATGCTATTTGACTGGTATCCAAATTTCATATTTTGTACTATTTCTTTTTAATGGAACTATCAAAACTCAGGAGGAGTACTCAGGCAGTGACTGCAACAGGTGTCTGGACATATTCGATGGAAAGTACAAGTGATGCAGCACCACTGATGTGCTCAGATTGTGAATTTGCTGGGCACATGCAAATCAAGTGCACTATACTGGTTCATCAGGACTGTGGTACACATATCAAATCCCATGCACCTCAGCCTGTAACTTTTAAGTGATCTGTGATTTTCTCAGCTTGACCATCTTCACATATTCTGACCAAATCAAAACAGACTGCCCATGACAGCAAACACTGTTAAAATAGTAAGCCGGATGAGGGCCAGAGAAGATCCTATTGCAGATGGCTAAACTCAGACTGCACTCCAAACTGTACACTGCAAGTTTCATACTGAGTATGAAGGAAAAACCTTCAAAGCTGTCCTCAAGGCGTGAGCCTTTCAGTTATTTCACTGGTGTAACACAAACACAAGCTGTGCTGGACACATTTTAGCTGACCATCAGGGAAGTGCAAAACACAAACCACCTTTAGCCCTTTTTTTCTCAAGGAACAGAAATTTGATTTCCAAAGCATTGTTTCTACCAAGTAATTTCATTCTTCAGACAAGATGAACCTTCAGCCGAGCATTTAATTTTTGAGTTTCAGTAAACCTCAATGTCCTGAAATTCAATCCACACAGAGTGCAATAGAAGTCTTTTTTAATCATTATTGTAATAATAAAATTTACAAGTTATTTTTAACACATCATATTTTAAATACAAGTAATTTTAATCATCTTTGTAATAATCATCTCAGAAAAACAACTACATTAGCAGCTCTATCATCATACACTCCTATGAAATCAGCCTTGGTGCCTGTGGCAGAAGCCCAAAGTTGTGAAATTTGGATTATCACTACAACAGCTACTGTCCTCTATATTTCAAATATTTAATGATAGTTGCTATATATTATCCCTTTATAACACATGCTGCACATGAGGGGCTAAGGCACATAGAGCATTATGACTTCCAATGACTAACTAGCTTTGTTACTTCAAAAATAGCTGTTTCATTTATCATACCTGCCACCTCAACCATCTTTTATTTCATACAAGTACCTTAAATTTTCTAGATTAGAGCATTAAATGAAACTATTAAGTTTTTGAAAATCAGATGTCCCCTCAGAAACAAGAAAATATTAAAAAAGGACATACAAAACACAGATTTGAAGGAGACTGTTATCAGTAAATGACCAGACATTAACAGCAAATAATGTAGTTATTGTAGTTATTTCTGAGCCATGCTTCTATCTCTCAGTTCAATTTAAAGAGGCAGCTATTAAAATCTGAGGGTATAATATTCATATGAAAACAACCTGATTCTAAAAAGAATTATTAGGGATAGGTAATAACAAAGAAGGTAGCTGTTCCTGTTTGCTATTTTTAAGTCTCAATTTGCAAGTATCATTTTGCCAACAAGTAAAAGAAAGTAGCTTTCCCCTTTCCACTTCATGCTTTTGAAAGCTCTAATTATTTAGACCTTCTAAGCATGCTTCTATAATCACTTCAATTTCTCCAACTCAGATTATCTTTAATTTCAGAAACTGGAATGCAATTTAATTATCATTAATAGTGTTTTCAAATTAACATAATTTCTTTTCGATCCAGAGTAATCAGACACAGCCATTTCCTCCTAACTAATCTGTAATGGCTTCTGAAGTGTTCTTCTGTTAGCCAGCAATCTGATTTAATATCTGTTTTTCTAACAGCATTAGAAGGGACTTTCAGATCTCTGCTCCCTGTCTTTGCAATACCTCAAAACCCCTATATTAAAATAGTAACAGTTCCATGCTAATTTATAAGTTAACTTCCTAAAACTGAGATTTTGCCTTGCCAAATCCCCAAATAAGCTCCAAACCAAACAATATCAGATACCAATCATTCTAAATTTTCAAAGTAACTTCATACCATAAAATAAAGAACAATAATGTCTCTCCTACTTTTAAAGTATAATTTACTATCTCCAGGCAGTCATTACCAAACAAATCACATTTTAATGGTCTATGACTTTTCTGCTTTATCCCAATATACCTTAAGATTCATATACTATGTGACTGTGGATTGCCTAGGACCTTTCTGGGCTGCATCTCATCCTCAGGACAATTTTGCATTTATTCCCATGGTTTGGACTAAATGTTACTTACTCTTCTCTAGGCTATATTGGGAATATATTCTGGTATATATTCTGGGAAGTGCAGCTTCTCAGAATACCACTGTGGTTTACTGTCACTAACTACCACTGGAAAACTAGTAAATAATTTTCTTGAAGGGATTTCAATTCACCAGACATAACATTAATTTGTTTTCTTGATCTTATTAATGTATTTTTATTTCTAACAATTGCTAGTACCTCTGATAACGTCAACTGCTGCCATAGTAGGCTCTCCAGTTCCCTTTTGACACCTTCTTTAAAAATGATAGCCTTTAACTTGCGCTAATTACAACTGTTGGTCTGATTCCATGGAGGTTTTAGAAGGCATACTGACAGATCCCATTTTCAGATTGATTTCAGTGTCTCGTATTTCACAAATATGAAATTGACATGAATGGATTCTGCCTTTGCCTTGAATTATTTTAAGCACACCCAGTGTCTGACTGTGAGTTTTATGAACTGGCTCCCAGACTCCACCCTTTGCACCCAGTTTACATATACTCTCATCATAGCAGGTCCCCATTTTGCATTTTTTCACCTAATTACATTTGTCCACATTTGTAACAGTTGTGCAACAGAGTGCTGCCAAAGAACTTAATTTCATGACATAATTTTACATAATGACTAAGTAGTGATGATAAAAGTTTCAGAACACAAGTCTATTTTCCATAAAAGACAATGGTTTAATTCAAAAATTCTGCCAAGACCACCACATGGTTGAGAACTCCAGAATGACAGTGCTAGAGGCAAAATAATATATTTCTAATTCAAATAAAGGAAATAAGGTAAAAAATGAAAGTAAACATGCAAGGAAGTAAATTTGCTGCAGCAATTACCAGAAAATTAAACAAATACAAAGTAATCAAAAGGTACAGTTTTCTCCTTCCCAAAGCACAATACCTTACATATTAAAAATAAATTACAATATTGTAAATCTAAAAGTCTAATTTAATTAAACTGACAGACAAGAAACAGTCCTTATACAAGGAAATTTCTGTAAAACTCACTGGGAAACTTTAGCTGTTTTAAAAACAGTATCTGGGCCAAAGGAGAAAGAAAATCAGTCTTAGAAAATGAACGTGCAAAAGAAGATAATCCTGATTACCTCATACTTACGTACCAATCCTTTGTCCTTGCACAATATACCTAAGTATAAGCTCCTCCACTCTCAGAACTAGAATTATCGAAAGACTTTGATATTTGGTTAAAAGATATTTTTTGCGTAAATGATTGAATGAGGTCCTTAGAATTTAACCTAAAATTCTATGCAGATAGGAAATTTCATAACCCCATTATTACAATTTCCATCAAGATTGTTACCAGTCCTTATCCATTATTGTTCTGGTGTCTTCCCTACCCCGACTGGCTGCTATACTATTTTGAAGAACACACTGCTTTCCAGGACAGGTGATTCCTTCTGATCAATGTTATCATTTGGCTATTGTCCACCTCCTGTTCATTAGCTATCTCACAATTTTTATTTGCCTGGATTAGTGCTATACACCTCTGTGAATACACATTCGGTAGCAACTGCACTGCAGCATGTTGTCATGTTTTCCTCTCTATTTGCTGTAGTTTCCTTTGACGTGAATAGCACTGGTTACCACAGCCACAATATCAAATCATAAACCATTTTTCAGGGTTAGGGAAAAAAGGTTTGATAACACAACAAAACCAGTATGACTGTATTTACTTCTGGACTCACTTACTAATTCTAAAATTAAGTGTCTATGGTATTTAACTGCAAAATGCAGTATATGCTTCCACTCTCTAGTAATAAAATATTCAGCATGCCTATAAAGAAAATTCTATTAAATAATAAGCATGCAATGGAATCAAATGAAAAATGCAGAGCTCAATTTGCATTTGCCAATGTAGAGCATCTGAAAATTTCAGCACAGCAAGTGCAATTTCTCTCCCTTGTTAGAAAGATTTGTAGATGCGTTATTTTCTGAAAGTCCAAATTTTTACAACTGAACTCCCAGCATAAGCTGGATAACTGGTATAATGTTCACACAGCACAAATATATCCTCTGCTGTGGCACTCCACATCATTGCATTTTCTTGATCTGTGCAACCCAGTAGGAAAGATTGTTGTCAAATGCACACAATCACATCACAGCTAGATGCTGATCGATTGATATGCACCACATACAATGCCTCCTTAATTTTTACTACCTCCATAAAATGTTTCAGACTCCTGTGCTCATTTCAGGAGCACTATCCAAAATGATTTTGTCCTAGTTTGGGATTTATACCTCAGCCTCCTCCATGGAAGGAGAAAGTCATGTTTATGATTTCATTCATTAGCACAAGGTGCAAATTGCAGCCAGATTTCACCACTAATAAAATAGTATTTTCCTTGACTTCCAGATCAGTACCTGTATGCCAGCATTTGCTTTTGAATTCAAGTTGTCTGAAAAAAATACTATTTTATAGAACTATGTTAATTCCAGGCTTATCTGGAGGCATTAAGCACTACCAGCATCTAAGTAGAGTGCATACTACTGGCTTTGAAATAACTTTTGACAGTGCTACATAAGCCTCTCTACATTGGCAATCAATAGAACAAATAAATAGCCCTTGCAGCTATACCGAAGCTAATAGACACTAAACACACCACGTTTTGGAGAGCACATACATATGCTTGTATGTACACACATAAACACATTTCTTCCCTATTTGAGCTTCATTTTTGCCATGATGACTCTCAATTCTAATTCCTTTCACAGACTTTAGCTACTTTTGAGTAATCATCAATGAGAAATTTCTACAGATCTTCTACACACTGGTATGTTGAATGACAGAACACAAAAATTTATGACATCTGAAAACCTATACACTCTTCCTTTCCCCCTATTCAGACCTGAGCCAGCTCTCTACAGCTAAGCAATGGCTTCTCCTCTGCTTGCTAGCACAACGACCACAGTGACCTAGAGATCCCCAGCTTCTCCTGAGAATGATAAAACTACCCATTTTGTCTCCTGCAAACATTGAGGACGTCAGCCAGCAACAGCAACCCTCAAAACAGAAAACTACTCTGGTAGAAGCAACAACAAAATTTACCTTAATTCCCCTTCATTCTGTTAAAAGGCTATCAGAGTCTGTTTTGAAAACTTTCAACTCTTCCAGTTTAGTAGGATACTGACAGACACCTAAGCTGGATCATTAGAGCTGCTTGTAAAGACATGCAGAGGAAGAAACAATGAATAATTTTCTCCCTCTCCAAGCATACAAAATGCACCTCAAACTGTCCTCAAACTCTGCTCATTTGACCCTGCTGACCTTTCTGAACTTACAGGGCAATCTTATATAATTCATTAATTTGAGTAACATTACATGACTTTACCTGTGTGCCACAAAAGTAACCTCTGCTATTAGAGTGGTCTCATATTTACTATTTGTAAGCTGTTTTTTGCATGAAGTCAGTACTTCACCCCACAAGAACGACAGAAATTTTAACACACTAAGCACTCCTATTACTTGTGTGAAACTGATTTTGAGCCAGCTCAGCAATCTATACCCCTTTCATCACAAAGGATATGTGCCATTATTAGTCCAGCAGCATAAATTACAACACATTAGGAACCTAATGAATCGGACTGTAGCTATGACACAAGATTTTGCTAGTAAGACCTGGCATGCCCCTGCTAGAAAGAGGATACAGGTAACTGAGTTGGTTATGGAGCTGTAGTATTGCATAGGCACAGTAAAAATTTTCAGCTGATTACTTAATTTCTACTTTCTTGTCTTAAATAGGAGAAAAAAACATCCTGGTCGTATCATTCAGAAGTTCTAACAGCAGCTTAACATATATTAGATTTCGTTTCAGTATTCAAATAACCTTATCTGTGCTTAACATAAATAAGGCTCTCTGCTTGCTAGTGACTGTTAAACCACACAGCTTCTGTTTTTAATAAAGAAAAAAATACCACAAACCAACAAGAAGAATGTAAGAATAAATGTTAGAGGAAGCATTAAGTTTCTTTACAACCCTTCAGAACAAACCCAAAAGGCAAAAATGAAGACAAGCATGTTGTCAAATAATATTGAGCTACACTGAAAGTATAAATATATTTGCCATTTTTTATTTAGATCCTCATATTCAGAAACTGGTACTGGTCCTGATGTTTTTGGGTCATGGGCTATTATCTGACATGGGAGAAAGGTCAGGTTATCTTTCTATTTGCTACTAAAATAGTATTTTTTGTATGTAACCAGCATGTGTTAGGAATATCACTGCAAAGCACAGAAGCCAGATCACTCATGGTACTAAGGAATGCTATATAAACACTAATTAAAAAAAAACAAACCCCCCCCCTTACTTCAATGCACTTAAAAACTAAAAACTTCATGCATTGGTCAGGTTTTAATCCTTAACAGCGACTGTAGCACAGGTAAAGCAACAGGTCCTTGTGGTGGAGATAGCACATACAGAAGATCTTTTCCATTGTACAGTTAGCCCAGGGTCATAAATTCCCAGTTACCATAAGCTACGCCAGCAAAGGCACTTGTCAGCACAGCTGCATCTAAACTAGGAGCCTGCTGATGGCAGGCAGTTTGTTCACAATTCCTCAGTGGTGTTACTATGGGAACTTTTGTAGTGGGAGTTCCTTATATCTGATCCAAGTTTCAGAAAGACAGAAGAAGAAATAAAGGAAAGAAAGTGAGGAGAATGATCAAAAATCGTATCAGCACATCGTGTCCTAGGAACTGTCCTACTGGAGAATCCCAATGGAGATGAGGCACTTATAGGCAGTAACCAGACAAGATTAGCATTACATCACTAACTTATAATACGCTTCATGTTCTTAACTATTTAACTTCTAACTATTGAACATTTTATTTACATTAAAAAAAAATAAAACCCCAAACAAGGGCTTTACCCAACTACCGTGATAAAGGACAAACTTCTGCTTGTCATAAGATTTGCAAATGCTTCTGAAATGCAATTTAAATATTTATCTTGGTACAGCTCTAAATTTACTGACTTAATAACTAAGCAACAAAAAAGTATACACTTGGCATAACAGCCCATTGCCCTACTCCCAATAAACAAGAACTGCTGGCTGTCTACCAGAGAGAACAAATCGCACAGAAATAGAAACAGTGACATAGATCTGCTTGCCTCACACAGAGCCAGAAAACTGAACGGAGAAATCTGTGTAATGCTTAATGTGTATACTGACTGCTCCTGCTCTTGTGCACACCACAAAGTCTGTGCGGGCTGTAGCACAGGCTCCAAGTTTTCGCACAAATTTTGTAGGATAATAGTAGCTAAGAAAAATTACTCAGTTGTGGAATCTTCCTTGCCTGAAGCACAGCAGTAGTACAGGAATCACAATTTGTCTTGGGGAAATGAAATGGTACTGGGAGGAACCTACTGAGGCACAGAACATGCTCAGCGTATGAGAGATTCTAGTCAACATTAATTTCAGTTCTATTTTCCCATTATTAATGCTGGCAAAGAACAGTGCTCCATCTCTCCTCCTGTCCAGTGTACTTCTGTTTCAATATACATATCAATATTAATTTCCCCTGCACAGTTACTGTCATATCTAATGAGCAAACACATGCTATGTGACATGTCTTTTTATGCCTTTGATTTTTACATTACCTGTAATTAATTCAGACCACTAAGAATATATTTTTGGAGTGGTCCCAATTAAGAAGTCGTGTGCTGTAAGACTGAGCAAAGTTAATATAATGCACAAACTCGCATACCATGTCTCCATTCCTGCTCCGTTACAAGAGATGTCCAATTTTTCCTTTCAAATTTTCATTTAGAAAACCCCTCAAAAACTAAATAATGAAGCTTCACAAGACATGATTACAGTACTACAAAGAATGAAAATACAGCCTAGCTGTTTTACTCTAAGCAGAGCATTTAATTTATGGTGATAAGTTGGTTCTGCAGACACGCATCCTGAAAATGTCGTCTTCCCTAAGACATTTTTTTCAAACAGTCAAGCACATTGACAGTCCTTGGTAATAAGATTTCCATACAAGAGCCCTCTAAATTATAATACACAGTATTTCTCAACTCAGAAGATGAATCACAGCCTCAAATTAATTTCAGATATTTCTTTCCTTCTCATAATTTCAATTACATGTTATATCTTGACTGAATTGCTCCCCATTTCTGTAAGCCATCACAACAGTCAACATTTTTTAAGGAAGCTATTAAAGCACCAAAGAGCACAGTGCCTTCTAAAACAAAGAATACACAGGCCAATCATGGATACACCAGTCATGTCTGTATTTTCAAACAATAAGGCCTAGCAGGAGAGGACTTACAAAACGAAACAGTGGCCCATAGACCTTCGTATCCACATTATATCCATTTGACAGCATTTTTATTTCAGATTAGCCCCTCTCCCATTCTGTGGTCTGAATGTCCACTTGAGGCAGAAGTGGATTAAATGTACTTCTGTAATGTGTCTTTAAGTTCAGTCCAATTCAAAAGGAACCCAACTTATGTCTCAATGTCTTCATGATATGAAACAAAGCACAGTAAGTGGTGATGATCAAATTTGCTTCAAAAGCACATTCCAGATTCAAAGAAAAGCAAAAAGGGAGATACACCCATTGAAGTCAACCGGAGCTTTGGCATTCCTTCAAGTGACACAGACCTTACTTGATCCCTCCTACCCCTTCCCCACCCCCCGCCCCAATCTTTCAGTTTAGGTTTAGTAAGACAAGAAGAGTAAAGCAGAATTTATAAATACAGTGGAAGAATAGCGTGTTAAATAAAGGGAAACTTTGCTAGTGTGTTTGATTAGATTGTTTTAATTTACTCTGGCTTTTCTCATTCTCATCATCATCACTTGCAATCAAAGAAATGGGAAAAAGATGGTGGTATTTCCAAGCCTGTGCTCAGAAGTTCACTTTAGGATCATATTGCTGTGCCTAAGCTGATTACTCCTGAAGGCAATGGGGTTCTCCAGAGACCAAAAAGTCTGCTCACATTCAGCTAGTTGTACTTCAGAGCTTTAAAAAACATGCCTGTGATGGCAAAGGTAATATATATATAAACCTGTCGGCTCTTCAGGATCCTTTCGTCCCAAGTATTTTCCTCAAAAATGCCTCCCATCACCCTTGCTGATAGAGAAGGGAAAAAAATACGAGGGCAGGTAAGGTACCAGCATAGTACAGTGCTCTGAATGAACATGAAAATCTAGTTTCTGTAGAATGGGCTCTTTAAAAGCACCATACCCAGAAATAAGCAAATATTTTATTTTGCATTACACCTCTCCATTATCTACTGTAGAAGAAGAATCTCCTTTCTAAATTATATATTTTTCATTTTCTTTCAAATTGTTAAAGCCATTCGTCTTGTTATCATTTACACGGAAATGATTAATTATTAAGCATACCTACTGTGGAACACAGAGGTATCACACGAAAATCCGAACATATATTATAGTGTGTAGACACAATCCTAAGACAATCAATAAGGATTTAATATAGCCATAAAGTGGCAAAATGCTGAGCAGACTATAAACATGAACACAATCTTTCAGCATAGTAGTTCCTTACGCATCTTTTCTATGAGTTAGATACCACTATCCCTCACATTCTTTACTGAAGTCATAGAACTGCTATCACTTCTTCTTAAGTGGAGGATGAATTCAGGACGTCTACCCTTTCAGAAAGCATACTCGGTACAAATTCCATTCCCAGTCACCAGCAGATTTGAGAGGAAATATTAAGGGGAACTGCCTTCTTTTTTGCTCCAGTCTTGAACACAAGTGCCGCGACAAAATAATGTTACAGTCTGCATAGCTCTGCTGTCCATCTTGCTCCCTATGATACTGCACCTGCAGCCCTGGAAATTAACAAGATCTTGTTTTGAACAATAACAGGTTTGTTTTTAAGAAAATAATCAGTGTAAAGATCACAGCTAACAAAGCTTTCCAAAAGTGTAAATGTTATAAGGAAACAGAGACTGTAGGAAGTATGCACCAAACGCTTCCTGTTTGCTGGTGTAAGTAAAGGAAGTCTGCAAAATCACAAGTTTCAGGTTCTCCCCGTCTCTCCCAAGATGCTGAGATCCGAGTCGGGCTAACTGCCGATTTAGTTCAGTAACCTCCCCATACAACTGTCCAAATAGAAAGGTTTGTTGGCTGACCCACCTTCTCAAAATCACTCACCAGTATAAAGTTCTTCTCAGCATTTACATCACTGAGAAAGGATAAAGCATCAAACACAACAGAATCCTTCTATCTTCCCATCCAGAGGGAATGAACCTGAAAGAAGAGGGGAAAAAAACAAAAGTGATGTTTAAAATCATAGTCCAAAGACCAGAGGGGTCATATGCACTGCATGGTGTTTCTCTGCAATCTTAGACACATGAATCCCTGGACCCTCAGCTCTGCAGCCCTCATTTCCCCTTCCATAAGACAGAGAAGAAAGGAACCTTTAATTCTGGACTCTTCTGTCTGTTCTCATTAATAATGACCATTTTTTCCTCTGCCATTCGCCTATGGTGTCCCTACCCATTGCTGCATGACTATTTTTCCTCTAGATATTTCCTCTTTTTGAGGTTTCTCTTACCTGCATCACAGAACTACTCCACCTGATGCCCACACTGTCTCTCAAAGCAGCTGTTTCTGTTTGCTTGGTCACAGCTGGAGGAGACAATGCAGTTTCACATTAAGCCTCTTCAGCTGCTACTGAATGGAAAACACGCACTTCATCACATTCATCTTGCAAGAATTACAGCTCGATCCTGTGCAAAATGCATGGTAGGTCTGTGAACTACCTAGCCAAACTCTGCTAAGATCTTTTGCTCTTTATTGTTAGTGCAAAATCAGATTAGATTTTGGTTTCACCTCTACGGCAGGATGGAATTAGACGGCATTTTCTCTTTTCAATTCTTGTATGCACCATTTTCATACAAATAATTTCTTTAGGGGCATTTAGGTGTCCAGAACCTTGCCTGCAACAAGAGGTGCATACATAGTTTCCCTGATCCACCTGAAACAGCCTTCTCACAAAGATAAAATCCCAACTGTGTAAAGCATCTCTCCTCTGGTTCTCATTTAGTAAATGCACTGGAGCTCTCCTGGGCAAAAATTAAAACAGATGAATACCCACAGCAGACAGTCATGCAGGTATTTCATCAAATTTGTACCATTTAACCACAGCATTATTGCGAGACTTTATTTCAAGAAAACGATTCAGGAGCACTACAATTACAGTTTAAGGCAGATCTTTATTAGGACATATTAGAAGCTGCATTCTGTTTCCTTAAAATTAAAAATACGAACTTGAATTCTTCTAGTGCTTGACACGGAAGTTTCATTGAGGCTGCTGAGTTGTAAGGATGTAAATCATGTATTGCAATATTTTTTGACATCTTCCTATTAATAATTACCATAAACATCTTAAAATTATTCTAATATACGCCTGTACTTTATTACAGATGGTTCCCTTTGAAAAAGATATTGAGACAGCATAGACAGTTTTAGGTTTTCTACAAGTGTCAGAACCTGGTGTCTCCAGCCAAGACTGATCACTGAGAATAGGTTAATGGCATTTACAGGATTTGAACAATGCTAATCCAGATGACACACCTGCTTTCAGCCAGCCTGTGTTTGTGCCAGCCTCTTCTAAAGCTCCTAAATCAACTGGGATTTTTTTCATGTTCAACAACTATGGGAAGAGTTAGTGGCACTTTAAAGACTATCAAGGACTCTCGCAACTCAAGACACTCATGTTTTCAAGTGCCCTCTGGAAGGAGAGAGTTAAACAGTCACAAGGTCTTCAGTTCCTTTGCCACTTCCAGTAATCCTGATTTAGAAATGACCACAGGACTTAGAGCTTGCAGAATATATCCATGCTACCAGAACTGCTGGGGCAGTCTGAGGGCTCCCTGCAGAAGATACGATGCGCAGTAACTTACACTACACTGTGCAACACCGACATTTTAATCCAAGTGTGACACTCAGAGCAGACAGATGAAGTGCAAGACAACTTGAGTCATGTCTGTCTCTGATTTATGTGATGGGGTAATTCGTTATACAGTAGGCACAAAAGATTAGTTTGCTTCTACTCTATCAAATAGGCCGTAAAGCACAATTCAAAACAGTCTTGAGAGCACGGCACATACAACCAGTCTGCCAAAGGATAAAGACGAGAGGGACACACACATATCACATAAAGTCACATATGCATTCCTACGCAGTTTTGCTGGAAATGACTGCGGACATCATGAAAAATACTAAAACTGCATACAGTTGCAAAACTGCAGATCACAAATAAACAGATCCTCCAGAAAGCAAGAAGGAAAATGCAATAGGCAACAGATTCCTTTTTTGAACAAACAAAAAGTCATCCTACAAAGAATGGCCTTCAAAGTAAACAAAACAAAATAAACAAAATTTTTAAAAAAAGTGGTAGTAGCTATGAACTTCTGCAAATTATCTGCTGAAAATTTAATGCTTCTAAACTGTGTTGCCTTTGTTACAGAATTTATTTAAATTTTTTTCTCTATCAGAAAATTGAGCAAACTGATCATCATTTTACATGCAGCAATATGTATATTTAATAGATCTAAATCCAAAGAATTTTCAATAATTGATGCAAGTAATCTGATACAGAAAATATCCAAACACTCTATAAAGCCACTATTACAAAACTCCCCTTTGGAGCACTAAGAATTCTAGTGAGACAAACATAATCATTAAGTTACTATTTTGGGGGGTGGTATCACCCTAATTGTAGCGAATTGTTTTAAGAAACATCCAAGAGAAACTTAGGATAGCAGACTAATATTCTATAAAACCAAACCAGAAAGCATGATTATTAAACCTTCTCCCTGATTTATTTTTATGCAGAAATTTTTGAACTGTGCTACCAAAAATGCAATACTTCTGGAGTGCCCAGAGGCAGCTGAAGCACGTCCTTCATAAATGACATTTGGTACGGAATGCTGTTAAAAAAAATTAAAAAAAAAGAAATCCCAGGAATGCTTGTGCTGTTATGATTTATTTCCACTATCAGAATAACATCAATGAATTAATAACAGCAGCCTAAAGACTCACAGCACCTTGAACCAATGGGAGGCAGGCACTAGAAAAAAGTAGTCAATGAATACGTTTGATACAGCTCCTCCAAGATGGTTTGTAAAACACTAAATTCTTCATCTAGTGCCTCCCAGTAGCGGACTGCAATCTACAGGAAAAGGTATCAGAGATACTTAAATACGTTCTAATATCAAGTAACTTATTTCCTTTGCCTTTATTCTTAAAGTATCTCCTGGACAACTTCAGATAACTTCATGCTAATTTCATATTAACTTCAGCGCCTGTAAACTCATGAAGAAGCTAGACTATGCAAACCCACTATTGTTAAAAGGGAGGTTACTATGTATAGTCAATGAAATCATAACCTATTGCTTAATTTTAATTTAATTTTCTTCTCCAGTTGTGACACAAAATAACTCTACCTCATCAAATCATTCCAAGCATCAATATTTTTTATTTTTTTTTACTTCAGCCAGAGAAATAATTCAACTGACTTCTATTTCGGGTGGGAGAAAAATTAAATGCTTTAGGACAGAGGAAAAGAAAAGAAAGCAGAAATTATGAAATCTTTTCTCATTATTAAATTTAAGTGTTTCCGTAAGAAAACAAAATAAGAAAAGAAATAGTTTCAAAAAAATTATAGGAATGACATATTAATCTACAAAGATAAAACAACTTACTAAATAGAAATCAAAATTTCAGAGTATATCAAGAAACCAGACTCTGATGTATTATTTGCATAGTACTTGCCAAATAGGTTCCATTGCTACTAAAGATAGTATAAATCATCTTTAATAAAGTCCTGGATTCTGCAGATGTAGCAGTGATGTATAACACAACACAAGGTAGAGCCTAGCCCCGTGCTTACTGAGTACTAGGCATCCAGTAAGTTTAAGTAAAGTTTAGGTATGCTAATTAGTAGCATATCACTTCCCTAAAAAACAATAGATTCAATGGTATAGGCAGTAGTTAACTAGAAATTCTAACTATGGAATTTATTTATTTTTCCTCAGGTCCTACCTCCTGTTTCAAAGGTTGAAGGTGTTTATAGAGATTTTAATGTATTGAGACTGTGATGAACCCCTAGACAGGAAAAGGCAGCATGAAAGGATGATTATTCTAATATCGTACTAAAAACAACCAACCAGGAAGTATAGCGGAGAATACAACCAGACTAATGACTATTACTGAAGTATTCCAACAGCAATTCCATTAAGTAAACCTTGAACAGGTCTGCTAAAGCAGTAAAACACTGTTAGTACCAAAGCTATTGATGCAATAAGGTGTTTTGTCTCCCAGTCTTGCAGTGATTCTCTGTTTGAGAATATATTCTTATCACCATAAAAACACACAGTGGTAAAACACAACCTAAAACCGAGCAAATCACTATCTATCATTCTAATTACCTTAAGGCCATCTATTGCTTGGGAGAAATGCAGTTTTGAAAAACCCTTGCAGTTCACAAAACACTGTAAAAGTCTTTTTCTTACATGTTCCCAGAGGTTCTGACACAGGGCAACAGTGAAAAAACATTATCTAAATATGACTTGTGAGAGCGTGGCAATGAAGGTAATTTTTATACCCTTGGTCATTAGCAGCAGGAATCATGAACCTGGTGTGAAAACTAACATACAACTGCATGAAGTCTATTAGACATACAAATGGAACCTGATTATGCAAACTTCATATTCTCTAATACAAAAACATCTCAAACCCACACAAAAACATTCCTGCATAACAACTAAAAAATTAATATAAGTTTCCCTGAAACAGACTTTCTCCTCACATCTACAATTCAAAATACCCTAATACAATGATTGTATAACGTAACAGCTTGTAAAAGCAATCCAATCCTATTTGTTCTAAGACAACAGCTTAAATATCCTGCAACAGGGAAGCCTCCCAGTAATTTTTTAGTATTACCTTCCACTGCTAACACAGCCAGCTTTCAAGGTAGGGGAAAACCAGAGGAATACATGAAGTGCCCAAAGAGTACACAAAAAAAAACCACCCCAAAAGTATCGTTCAAATTAAACCACACACATCAACTTCTGTTCAGGAGTATCATGTGATACATTCCACGCAAAGCACAATTCTTCTCAATTTCGAATTGCAATATCCAGTATCTTCTCTTTTTAAGTCTAAGTTTTAAAGAATATGACAAAGAGCTCTATTATTTGGTGAACCATGTATCTGTAGCACTACTACGCAATACCAAAGGATGAGAAACAATTTTATGCAAGAAAGAGCTCTAACCACAGTTGAAAATACTATGACAATTTAAAACGTTTATTTCATTAATAATGCCTTTGTAGAAATATGAAGTTAGATATTTCTGTGTATTGATTCAATCCCTTTCTGTTTATTTCCATTGCCTCCAAACACATCTATTAGTATTTTCGCCTCACCTGAAGCAGAGGTACTAAAGAGCATGACTGCTCTCTTTAAAGAAACAACGCTGCCTTAGACATGGCCTTATCCTCCTGAAACACTTCCACAATCCTGTTCACATCCCGGGCCACACCAGGCACTACTAGCCCTGACGTGCAAATGTTAACTGTGGTAACCATACCAATGCCATTACCAATGGTGTTTTCTCTGAAAGGACAGAACCAAAAAGGGAAACAGAACAATACATATCCTTTAAATTGGTCTTACTTTCTCCTTGTGTCACTGTCTCCCAAGAGCACACAGGCTCATATTCTACTCAGCCAGACAACAAAGACAATAAAGCAAAGCTCTCTCCGGTTTCCAGCGGCAGGAGCCGCCCGGGAGCTGCAGGCGGCCTCGCTGCTTCCCACCCGCCTGAGGGGAGCTCGCAGCCCGCCCTTTCACCGTGAGGAGGCGCGGGTCAATGCACGCGCCAGGCAGCCGTTAACGCCCGTTTCCAAACAAGACCGCGCCGTTTGGCTCGCGGGCCGAGCTCGCGCCAGGCGCGCGCGGACAAGCCGGCCACGTGCCAGGGAGGTGGTGCCGGCAGGAGCGGAGCGCGGGAAAGGGCGGTAGCGTGTTCCCTGTGCCCCGTGACCTGCAGTGACCGACAGCACCCGGCCACACAGCGCCCACGGCTGCTGGCCCTGCTGGTCCCCGCATCGGCTGCTGAAACCTAACTAAAGGGAAAACCACGTTAATGGGCAGTTAAACCACTGCATGGGTTAAAAACATGATCTGACCTTCCAGATTCCAAACAGGTGGGATTTGCAAGGCCCAGGATGCTGTGGAAAATGAATTCATGTAGACACACAGTGGCCAGCTATTCAAATGCTACCTGTACCAGCTGTAGCTTTTTTTTCCTAACCTATCCCTTTCCCATTTGAGATTTTAGCCTCAAATATTCCACAAGGAATCTGGGATTTAAGGAGTTCATGATCTCTTCAGAAATTCTCACCCTCTCTGTACTTCCCAAATGACCAGGCTCCTCACTGGAGCCATAGGCTATCACGTGGCTGTATGGCATGTGCAGAACACGCTACCAGTCCAGCTATACAACTCCCCACAGGGGCTTTCTCTGCACCATAGAAGAACCAAGCAGAAAAATTCCAGTATCTCTCTTACTGTGTAGAGCATCTAATTACACTCGAGTGGTAAGCTAAGATAATTTTTGCCCAGATGTTGGATGATACAATCACAAACAAAACATGGAATTTTCAGCCACTGATAGTTTGAGCACAAACCCCTGTAGAACAAAGGAAGAAAATTACTGAGAAAGATGATTGAAATTTCATTCTCCCAGCTAGAAAAAAGAAAATCTCTAAATCCCTGAATGAACAGGACAGTGGAGTCAAAGAACATAAGACCTAAATTGCCTCACCAGCCCAGGGACACATTGAAATTCTGGCCTCAAACCAATGGCCAAGTGTCTGCTGACTTCCAACTGGACCCAGTTTCCCCTGCGAAGTACTGGCAGCTCTCATCTGGTTTGCCGTCAGGAATACTGATGCCCAGTGAGGAATATTAATGCCCAGTGAGGAACACCACTCCTGCATTCTTATATGACAGGGCTTTAGTTGTGTCACTGCCTCTGGAAACGCACCTGTAAATATCTGCAGTGATGATGTATGGATGTCCCAGACACCTGTTTCACAGTACATGGCAGCTGGGTAGCCACTGATTACATTGTCCCTCTGCCTGAATTCCTCTCCCAGCAGCTCATTCATCTCACTCATGCTCTGCTCAACATGGAGCACAGGTAATTACAGCACAACTAGAATCATAATGAAGACTGTAATACTATTTATAGACTCTTTATGACATTATCACATGCAATTTCCTTCCAATATTTCATGGCCATCAAGCATATAATAAAACTAAAAGAAAGTGGGCCAGATCCCTACAAGGATTTAGAAAGGATTTAAGGGCTACAAAGGTTCCTCTGATTAGAAGGGGAAATCATTAACTGCCTCCCTGTCCTCCTCTCCCTTCGAATCCAAATGAGCAGCCTCGTGACTTCAGGATGCCTAAATTCAAATGTCGCTATATTCTTTTAAAGGCTTTGCACGTGCATTAAAACTTCCCCAGACAGTTCTGCTCCCATCTACGCTTAGAAGTTTTATCATCATGAGAGCTGAGCCGTCCACCATTGATTTTATGGATGACTAATAGAGGTCAGGGGGTTCATGCATTCATTAGCAGTGCCTGTAGCAAGGAAGTGACCCCTGTTCTCCAAGTAGTGGAGAGGAATCCTGCAGTGTCTCTAGTTTTTACCCTAGCCAAACATAAATACAGTAGATACTTTCTCTACTTAAAGAAATAGACAGTTTGTTTAATTAAATAGATACTTTCTTTGGCTCCTGAAGTGTGTAGAGACAGTTTCTATCTCAATGGTTCTGACTTCCCTGACCAGGTGCCTTGATATGCTGTCCTCACAGAGAAAGGAAATGAAAATCTGTTTTGAGCCTTGCTAGATTATTTACTATTTACAGATCTATATACAACAGAGTTCAGTAATCACTAATTCTTCAGCATCTGCACTGTTCTCCTCTTTAAAAAGTGTGGGGAAGGGCATTTTGTTTTGTTTGCACATCTTTGTGCTGAAAGATGCGCAGCCCCATCTATCTTTGTGGGCTGAAGTAGGGCATTGACCAGGGGAGGGATAAACTCACGCCTGAGCCTCAGCTACTTCCATTTCGGCGAGGCCCAGGCAGGTCCCTGTGGGGCTCAGTCACCCTGTGCAGCTTTCGGCCAACTCCTCAGTCATTCTAGATTGTACCCTTTGTCACAGGGAATCAAAATGTGTGGTGTTGATCCTGTGTTATATATTCCAAGGACAAGGAGGCTAAAATTTAGACCCTGCAGTACCCCAGTTTGATTGCAGGATGTAGTTCTGTTTTCCTTCTCCTTTTGTTTCTAATGAAGTACTGTCTTAAGGAAACATACTGTTGGAAAAACTAATGGGAAGAATGCTTCTTGTCTTCTCCCTTGTCAGTCGAGACTGTGATGGGTACCTTTATTATTCTCTGTATTGATTAATTTTGATTAATTAAGATTAATCTCCCATCTTCCTATGCAAAAGTCTTGTACTAAAGCAGGCAAATGTGTTCTTCAGAGGCTTTACCATTTCAGGAAAAAGTACTATCTACTCCACACATCACAGAATTTCCTTTCTAACTACAGGTACAAAAACAAGGAAAAATTCCTTAAGAGCAGAAACTAATGCAAGCACAAATGAAAGTTACTTTGGAAGACTCACACTAAGTGATTTTAGGTGTATTCAACTCTTGGCCTCTGAATGCTCATTTATAGTGTTCTTTAGAATAAATTCAATCACATAAATAGAACCATACAATTTTATACCTGTAAGGAAAAAAACCATCAATCTAAAAGACAAATAAACCGTATTTCAATTGCAGTTTCTTGCTTATTGTTTCTATTACAGGACCATTGTGAGGTAATTAAAAAAAAATAAATCCACCTGTCTTGAAATTTTATATCAAAATAAATGGTCAGATATTATAAGAAAAAAATAAAATAACGAACTGTTGAGGATCACTTTGGAATGCTTTTACACATGCCAAGTGCTGTTCTCTTTCTCCTCTTGCAAACAGCCTCTGTCATTCACAAAGTTTAGGTGTTTGGGTGGTTTATAGGGAGGTGGAAGAGATCACCATTTCCAAGCATCCTCTATAGAGCAAAAAATATTTTTGTAACACTAAGTAAACAGCCAAGCCATACATTAATTATGTGCTTAAATGCAAAAAACCATTTGCCAATGTGCTATTTCCCAGTAGAACTGAGCAAGGATAGCTTCCTGAATTCTTGGGATATTTTCTAAAGGGTTTGAGAATGAATACATTAAAAGTGCTCAGTGCATCATCATCTCTAATTACATGAGATCAATCTCAAGATACACCTAAACAGGCACATTACAATTTATAACTTATGCAAAGATTTTGTGATTTAAATTTTCAACACACTGAAAGGAAAACCTTGCAAACAAGCAGTCTTGCAAAATCCCCAAATACAGGGAGTCTGTTTTGCTGCTGTGCAAAGGATGTTCAGTACCAGCCCCAGGAACGTCACCCCAGTGCAGGGAACAGAAAGGAAAAAGGCTTTTTAGCCTATTTCTGGCTGCAGTGTTTGCTGTTCTCCTGGTTAACAATGTGAGGAGGGAGACCCTGAACCTGCAACGTGCTGAAGCATTTACACAAGTGTAACTTGCACAAATATAGTTTAGAAAACCCTTCATACGCATGGATTATCTTATTAATCATTTTTTACTCATCCTTTACTATTGCTTTCTAGTTCTTAATCTCTTCTAGAGATCTAAACCAGATTTTTACACCCTTGAAATGAAACAGACAACAATATCAGGTAACAGCTCCAGAGACAGGTTAGATCCTTAGCTAGAATAAATCAACATGCCTTTTAACTTTAACAAATATATATATATTTACATCTGTTGAGATTCTGTCGTAGAACTCTCTCCTTACCCTTTCCCAGCATTTTCCTTTTTAAAATACTAAGTGTTCCATTTTAAAAATTTATACAAACTAACTCAGCATGGTGCCTACCTTGCTACTAAGCTGGCAGTTCACACTTTTTCCTTTACAGCCAGAAACCATAGCTCATTAGTATTGTCTCCATCAACTCTTGCTGTTTTATCCAGACTGACAGCAGAAACATCAGCTTGATTGAACAATTCGGTAAGCTGGCAGTAGAAGGTGTGAGATTCGGGTCTCGCAAGAAACAACAAGGTGACAGGGCTCTGGAATGCAGGGGGACAGGGGGACAATAGGATGTATAAAAGTTCTGGCATGAACTCTATAGGAACCTTTATCTCATGGATTTTGGTGGGGTTTTTTGTTGTTTGGGTTTTTTGTTTGTTTTGGTTTTGTTGGTTTTGGTTTTTTGGTTTGTTTTTTTTTTTTCCTTTTCTGCTTTGGACTTTGATTAAAGGAATTAAAATGTTCACTATGACCATGAAGTAAGTGAGGTAGCCACCAGGCTGAAAACCTCATTGCTTGCCCCAGTCCCAATACAAGTAACTCTCCGTCATGAAGAGTCTATTTCAATTAACTTCTTTCCATTACTATTATACCTCCTCAAATCACTTTTCTGTAATTTCTCCTGTCAGCTTAATGCTGATGTTTATAAAATATCTGTAGACACTGCAGTGATGTGCCATACAGCAGACCTCCTACCCAAAACATCTCCATTTAGATTTGTCATTTCTCCAAACACAATCTTTGCCAAGCTTCGTTGCTTCTGGCTAGATGATGAAATGCTGGTGCTCAGCAGCAGTTTCCTCTGAAGCTTAACAAGAGTTTCTCCTGTGTAAGAAATTCTTAACCTGGCCATTTGCGAATTAAAATGGTCAGTAGAACATCTTTTAAATTGCCACTTATTATAATTGCCTGTTGCTACTAGCCCAGTTGAAATCAATACGATACCAACTAATTTAATTTGTATTGAAGTAAAAAAATCCTGTAATAAAAATACAGGTGGTGGAAAAAACAGTACTCTGGATAACACCCCATTTCTTCCCATCAAAATGTTCCACATCCGAATTCTGACTCCCAGCTACGTGAAAACCACTGCTTATCACATACTCATTTAGCTTTGCTTAATACTAACGTAATTCCTGCTGCCTTTGCAATAGACAAGGATTTTGCCTGGTTGTCCTGGATACAGCAGGGATAGGGTTAATCTTCCCCCACCAGCAGGGACACAGGTGTTCCATATCATGGAGCCATGCCCAGTCTGTAGCCAGGAGCTGGCCTGTGGAGGGGAGCTGTCCTTTTTCTTCTGATTCTCCCCCCAAAACTGTGGGGTGAGAGAACAGTTGTTTGGTTCTTTGAGGCAAATGCACCAAGAAAATGGTGTTTTAATGTTAATGTGAATCTACAGGCCCAAACTGCCACAGAACCACACTTTTGAGTGGGAGGCATTGCCCCCAGAAGTCCTTCAGGGATATTATATGAAAGGTGGGTACAAAGCAGGAAAGGAAAGTTCCATTCCAGGTAAAGAATGTCCCTGATGTTTTCAGGAGCGTAATGGTCCTGAAAGACATTTTCATAAATAAACACCACCTTTATAAGGGCCTTCGCCAAACTTGAGAATAAAAAGCTGTGAATGTGTCTGTATTGTCTAAGGAATTATCTTCAAAGAGCTGAAATGTTGATGATAATCTCAGCAGAACATCAAAATAGCAACCCCGAAGTTGCTGCAGCCAGTGGAAATGTAATTAGCAGTCTCCAAGGAGCCTATATTTCAGTTATAGAGCAGATTTTTTACTACATTACTTGGTATGGAAAATGTTCCTGTTCTGAGAGGGGAAATACTACTACCAGATCATTTCCAGTTGCTATCAGCTTGTTTAAAGGAAACCAGTACCAGAAGCCCCACTTGAGTTGGCTTGAGACACAAGCATTGATAAATGGTAATACTTCTGTTTCAAATAATACTTTAAAACCGAAGTAACATTCTTAGAGTTAGTTAAAGCACACTTTTTAGGGACAAACCCACAAACACTTCAAGGGAGACAGTGAGGTAAGAACATTGATTGCTATCACATTCACATTTATTTGACAGCCTTTTCATTTCTGTCCCTAAGGGAAAAATGTATTCCCATATAGAGTTATGAACATGAGCCTTTAATAAACTTAAATCTCTCAGAACTGTTGGGATGGAGCTTTACATTTTAAGGGCATTATGAGGCACTGTCAGAGAGAGAGTGATGAGGAGAAGGTTTGATTGGGGGCAGCCTGTGAATCTGAACTGCACTGTGACCCTGTACAGCTCAGAAAATTACAGTTGAACTTGCTTTTGGAATATTTAAACTTACACCAACTGGATGAGGACAAGTTCCTTTTCCACTTCACTACTGAGCAGTCCTAAACCTCTAGGATATATCTGCCAAAAGATGTTAGGCACTCGCATCTACAGACAGTATTTGAACAGGAAATAGATGCCTATGTCCCGTCAGGCACTTCCACAATTCTCAGTTGTAAAAAGTTATGTCGTTAATTGTTCTCAGCTTGTTTCTGTCTTTCCCCAGTTTTCAAACTTCTGCAATCAAGGACTGTGATTTCAGCAGATGACAGATGCTTATAGGATAGGTGCCACAAAGATGGTATCTAACCAGGGTGGCACCCTAACTCCTTCTTATGAAATTAATCACCCTGTAACTGGAGAACAGTATAAAGGAAAACCCATTCTGTCATATTATTTTTTCTTTCCCTGTAGTCAGACAGGTTACATAAACCAGTTAAGAAACAGTGCTGGGAACTGAGATTTTCGATGGCTTAGCAGAGTTAAATGAGTAAAAATGGGGTTTGATTTTGAAAAGAAAAAGCCCACATTTCATTAACATTTTTTCCATTTATCTTGATTCTTGTCCATTACTGAGCCCCTTGAAATGAATCTGTAAACTTGAAATATTATTAAGAAATCCGCTCAGTAAAAATCTCCTTGGAACTGGACAGCAATTCCCAATTGCCTGTTATGTAAATCTTTGCCTCTATTTCTGTAGGTGAAACAAAAAATATTACATATAGTTTCATTGTACTTCTTCAGTGCCTTCAGAGTTTCCAGTCACAAAAAACAGGGATTATTTATTCTATCCCCTGCCAGCTGCCTAAATTTATTTGTCATTCTGACATAACTGTATCTGATGTGTTCTTAAATATCTCCAACACTGGAGATTGTACAGCTTTTCTAGGCAACCTATTTTCATGCTTTCTGCTACAAATAGTTTCTGATAAATAACTTTAAATGCTTTTTTTCTTAAATTCCAACTCATTCCTTCTTATCCAGTTAATCGTGGACAAAGAAAACAGATTAAATTCCATGAAGGTATGTCACAGGTTATTTATCCCAGACCTTCTCTGGTATATTTCTCTCTTTGTCATGACTTTTTGTCCTGTAATTATCAATACTAAACACTTTTTTTTTCTTCTTTACATTGCAGATTTTAACATGACAATATACAGCTTCAGATTTTAAAATTCTGCTGAAGTATTGAGGAGAAAAATCTTATCTTTTTTTTGCACTGTATAAGGATATATGTATTTAAGTGAAATAACATGAGACTAAAGCCAAAAATGTTATTAGCAAATTAAACTCTGTATTAAAGAATGGAAAGAATATCTAATAATGCTTGTAAGACATTCTTTCAAAACAACGGTGTTGTAATGTAATGATGTTCCTCTGAGAAAATTAAATGCTAGTAATTATAATTTATCTATAAAGCTTTGTTTTCTGTAAATACTCATAGCTCACACATTTTTTTGCTAGGAGGACTTATTTTGCTATTATTTTAACCACAAATCATCTGGTTTTTTGCCTGACATCTGTTTTATTCATGACATAACCACAGTGATTGACTAACCAGTTACATCTGGATGTGGCCAGATGGGAGCCAGGATAACATGTCACCACTAGCGCATTCCCTTCCTAACGGATGCACGGCAGCATCTGGCCCAGCTGTGGCACAGTGCTGTCCCTCCTTCCCATCATACATCATATACACCTCCCAGCATGTGACAGGCCATGACTGTCTCACACTGGAAATGGAGATATACCTGAGGTCTGCAGTAGCGTGGTACATTTAATCTGGGCAGGGACTATCAACAGAACTGCACATCACAAGAAATTCTGTAATATCACAGAAACAAGTTTTACATTAATGCTACTGTATAATTAGTGCTACTTTTAGCATAAGAAATACTAAACACCTCAAATGACATGTAAAAGGTGACAAATGTGCAAATATGAGTACCCAATCAAACTGAATTCCAGCTTTTACATAAGCATTGTAAGTCAAGGGCACATAACAGCATCCTCTAATGCTAAAGTTCTTTAGAGTCCATTTATAGCTACTCAACATTTCTCAAAAATGTAAAGATTTTGCATGAAGCCTTCCTAGGTCATAAATCTGTCCCAGACTGACTTTAAAAACTCAGGCAAAATTATTTAGGCATTTATAGCATAGCTGAGGAAAATAATGGTTGCCCCCACCCCACAACCCAAAGATTAAAAAAATGCTGACTTTACATGAAATGCCTTTGTATTCTTACCTTGTTGATCAAAGACTCCAAAGAAGCTGGTCCTTTCTGTCATAGCCATTTTTTTTCCATCTCCTTGAACAGGACAGTGTCCACGTATCTCTAATAGGACAGAACAAAGAGGAAATTATGCAGATTGGACAAAAAGCTCAGAAGATTATCTGAAGGCTACAGTTTAAAAGGCAGGAATAGTAGAAGTTTCATCAAAAATCCTCAGCGGGACTGGCTTGCCCACTTCTAATGAGGAAAAAGGGACTAGTACGAGGAGTCTGCCAAAAAGGATTCATTGTGAAGCAGGATGGAAAGATGCTGCAGAAGGAATCTAAAGCTTGAAGGGCTCAGGCAGAGCATTCTGTATTCACTGGACAAATTCCCCTCACAGGTTCTCATTTAACCCAACTCCCACCCTCTGTGCCAGCAATGATCTGTGAAACCTAATACTGAAGTGTCCTTAGTCCTCCTAGAATTGCTGCAGGTACCGAGTAATCCCCAACAGCAACATCTCAGCAACGCAGACAGCACGGGCCTGTCGGGGAGAGTCACAGGTTCTCACTGGGTGCAGTGCTGGGACCCTGAAGGTGAGAAAGTTTGAAAGTTTTAATTGTAATTATCAAAGTCTCTAGCTTTTGAGTATTCAATTTGTAGTCTAAATAATGCTGGGTTTCTGTGTGTAAAATAGTAAGCAAACAGCAAGTGTTCTGTTCAGCCATGTTTGCCAGTCTTAGTAATCAGTTATGAATAACTGCAGAGAAGAGTTTGTGTTTGTATCATGTAAAAAACATCAGATAAGTCATAGCAAAGCCTCTTCTGTCATAGCAAAGCTTTTTCAATATCTTAAATTACTTAAATGACTTTTCACAAACAAGGAACAAGACACGTATTGTACAGTGTACTTCAACCTCATTTTCACTTTCGGAAATTATCTGGGAAATATTTGTTGTTAAACTGATATTTTGTNTCACAAACAAGGAATAAGATACGTATTGTACAGTGTACTTCAACCTCAGTTTCGCTTTTGGAAATTATCTGGGAAATATCTGTTGTTAAATTGATATTTTGTAGCATTTATAATTACAATTGGCTTACAAGGAAACAGACTACCATTGGAAATTCACTTGCACAGAGTATATTGGGAAGATCTTGCAAGTATTTGCACAGCTCTAACAGTCATATGTCCCACAAATGGAGACACTTGCCATAAGTACAAAGCAGTGAAAGGTAACTGGAATGAAAGAGAAACAAACAGCAAAGCCTGATGAGTTCCAAGAGCCTTTTTTATGGCTATCAATTCTAATACCAGTCATCAAACGGCACAACAGGAGGTTGACTTAACCAGCCTTTACTTGACCAGAATATTGGTTTGGCTGTATTTCACACCAAAATGTTTTACATTCATTTCTGTGAAGATTCAAATAAACTTAGGACCAGGACTCTCTGTGGTGCCTTCATGCTAGCAGCTTATCTCTTTTGATTCTCAGAATATCAATTAGCAGGTGCATACAGGAAATATAACTGAAATGGAGTGTGGGACTGCTAAACAGTCTGAATAACTGTTTTGAATTATTTGCTTGGGCTTTGCAGGTCAGCTTTTATTCACTGCAATCAATTGTCCAGTCAATGTGATCCATGTCCACCGTACAGAAAGGGGAAAGTATGAGGTGCTTTTATTGCAATACACTTTATTGCTCCCATATCTGAATTTTACGGGAGGCTCAGCAGAAAGAGTTGGAAGCAAAGTATTCTGCAGTCAAAACACATCCCTCTAAATACTAGTGATCCTTTAAACCATACATGTCCAATTTTCCAAAGCCAAGTAATCACTTAATCCCTTCCTCTGTACCAGTTTAGCACATGCTGTCTGATACCATCCTGTTGTTTGCAAAAATGAATATGAATAAAGAACACTAGCTGTATCCATTACAATTTTTAGGTTGTAAGGATTTATACCCAATTTTTATACATTTATAAATATATTTATACAGAAGATTTATACCAGTGAGGAATTCTATTATTCCAGAAAGTTGAAGCTGAAATAAATANGTGCAGTGCTGGGACCCTGAAGGTGAGAAAGTTTGACTCTGGTGTGGTGTTATTTTTTCAGTTTGTTCTAGAAAAACGTGCAAGAAACCCATCATACATGTTAAAAAAGTTACTGAAGTTACAACGTAAAACTCTAAACCCATAGGAACTGCCAAGGCTAAGGCTGCCTTAAAATCTCTATCTTATATATCAGAATAGCATAGTCAATGGAAGATTATACACTTACTGGGGATTATGTATCATTAAATCTCTGCAACATTTTCTGTCATAAAACATGGCTAACAACCATTCATCATAAAGGAGCACTTTCAAGAAGTTAAAATAAGAGAGAAATTTGGAAAATGTAGATATGGGTACCACAGAAGTCTGCGAGGAAAGTAATTGTTATTGGTCAGAGCAGTTGGAAGCATGCACTGCAGACGCAGCACAGCATCCGCTGGGGGAGGAAGAAATGCCAGTGATTTCTCTGAGTGATGAATGAGGCACAAATTGTGAGCAAAAATAATGTATGATTATGACATTGAGCATAGTGTCAGACTGCGAGTACAGAAGCAACTAAATTAAACATTGTAATTATGAAAGTCTCTAGCTTTTGAGTATTCAATTTGTAGTCTAAATAATGCTGGGTTTCTGTGTGTAAAATAGTAAGCAAACAGCAAGTGTTTTGTTCAGCCATGTTTGTCAGTCTTAGTAACCAGTTATGAATGACTGCAGAGAAGAGTTTGTGTTTGTATCATGTAAAAAACATCAGATAAGTCATAGCAAAGCCTCTTCTGTCATAGCAAAGCTTTTTCAATATCTTAAATTACTTAAATGACTTTTCACAAACAAGGAACAAGACACGTATTGTACAGTGTACTTCAACCTCATTTTCACTTTCGGAAATTATCTGGGAAATATTTGTTGTTAAACTGATATTTTGTAGCATTTATAATTACAATTGGCTTACAAGGAAACAGACTACCATTGTNTTAGGACCAGGACTCTCTGTGGTGCCTTCATGCTAGCAGCTTATCTCTTTTGATTCTCAGAATATCAATTAGCAGGTGCATACATGAAATATAACTGAAATGGAGTGTGGAACTGCTAAACAGTCTGAATAACTGTTTTGAATTATTTGCTTGGGCTTTGCAGGTCAGCTTTTATTCACTGCAATCAATTGTCCAGTCAATGTGATCCATGTCCACCGTACAGAAAGGGGAAAGTATGAGGTGCTTTTATTGCAATACACTTTATTGCTCCCATATCTGAATTTTACGGGAGGCTCAGCAGAAAGAGTTGGAAGCAAAGTATTCTGCAGTCAAAACACATCCCTCTAAATACTAGTGATCCTTTAAACCATACATGTCCAATTTTCCAAAGCCAAGTAATCACTTAATCCCTTCCTCTGTACCAGTTTAGCACATGCTGTCTGATACCATCCTGTTGTTTGCAAAAATGAATATGAATAAAGAACACTAGCTGTATCCATTACAATTTTTAGGTTGTAAGGATTTATACCCAATTTTTATACATTTATAAATATATTTATACAGAAGATTTATACCAGTGAGGAATTCTATTATTCCAGAAAGTTGAAGCTGAAATAAATAATAAGTTTCAACATAGGGAAGCAAACAGAATTCAGCCTACTAGTACTGTTATAGAAGTAAAGTCTTGGAATTAGAATATAATCTACAAAAGATTTTTCTACCCTGATTCACAGGAGAATGCTGTACAGTGTATTTAGGCTCTATTCTAAGAGATTCAGATCAAGACAGTAAGTATTTTGCTTTGGTTTTAGCATCCCTAAAATCAAGGACTTTGAAATCAGGTATTAGTTTGATGAAACTACTAAAATGTTTAAGATTAGTCCTTATCAATAGAGTCAATAGCACTTTTTTTCCTTTCCCCCCCCCCCCCAATGAAAAGGCAAAATCTAAACCATTCCAACAAATACTTGTCCAACAGTTTCAGTTACCTAGGCAGCTATTAATTTGCAGAATAGGTGGTGTCCATTCTTAAAGAACTGCAATATCCCAATGGTATGGATGCCAAAACAGTCATCAGCTGTCTCATGACCTTAAACCAGAGACTACTGAAACTGATACCCAGGTACTTTACAGCATACAGAAGTATTTGAAACACAAGGGGGAAAAAAATAGAAATAAAACCAACTCAAGTCTTGCAAGACTGAGAAGAATTTGAAGAAGGTGGAAGTTTCCACTAAGAAAAGCAGAAAGTGCATCATCAACAAAATCCCAGAATCAGCTCTGTGAAAAAGGAAAAAAAAAAGGGAAAAGGATTTTATGAAAGAGAAGAGCACTAAAAAA
>VXBW01006801.1:1052758-1194285 GCA_013400375.1 Thinocorus orbignyianus
AAAAAAAAAAATTACAAGGAACTGTTGCAAACATCTGATGCTGGGAATAGATCTCCTATCTTTGTGACTTTTGTAATACTACATTACATTACATGCTTAGTACAGCACTGATTACATGCTTCTTCCCATTTCACTACGGGCTGCTGCAAACGGCCTTTGCCATCTGCCTTTGTCAGCCCCTTCACTGGTTTTCAGTGAATTAATGGGTTTCTAATCTTATATGCTTGGTAAATGCAGTAAACGGGTGTTTAGAAGAGATTTGAGAAGTATTTTAGAGCAATAGGTATTATTATTGAAAATGACTAGTGATTTTATGTAAATTTTAATTTGATCTACTGTCACTTTTCTCTTAGAAGTTATTATTAGTATTATTATGCTTTATTGTCAGCATGTCTGTGAGCTCTGGATGCCTCAAGACTGTATTACATTAGGAAGCAAACACTTAGAGTGGAAAGGTAGTCTTTACTATGCAGATTTATTGTAGCAAATCAGATGCTATGGAGTATCCCATATAATACCATATACTGAGTTCAGCTACTTAAAAAAAGACAACAAAAAAACCCAACACAAAAAACCTCCAAACCCCAATCCCCAAAATAACTGGAGTGCAAAATTCAGAAAAAGTAAAAGATTAAATAGTGGATGAAAACATTTCAAAGAAAAAGAATTCACAATAGTTTTGTTAGCTATTATAAGAATTAAAAAGACACAAGTTTCTCTGCTCAAGAGCAGATGACATGAAAAGCAATGAATAATTTATATTTGATAGCAAAGGTATTTCTAATCTTATTAGCAATTGAAATATTCTTTTGGTGATCATAACTTATTTATAAGTACAGTAGTGTGGAAATAACAAAGATATATACATTCAAAAATTTTTTTTACAGAACAGGTGGGAAAAAAAGCATTAGAAAGCCTGTTTTGGTTTTTCTTCTCACAGTTCAAGCCTCAAAATATAACTGTACTGTACATACAACATAAACTAAGCAAAAGTAAAACCATAATTTAATTCAATTCAATAGTATGGATGTTAAAAAAAAAAAAAGTCCTTTTTTTTGTCACAAATCAATGTCTTGTTAGGTTTTTTCAATGATGTTCTGTGAATGATGTTAAAAAACTCCCAATGCTGCAACATCAACTGCTCACTCCAATGCAGTGAATGGAATTGAATGGCCACAGAATGAGATGTTACCTGGCATTCATGAAAGAGGCTTTTCTTCAGATGTAGCCAGTTTAACATCACAATCAACATTTTTTATCCTTTGACCAACCATTAAAGTTCACTGGGAAAATCAAAACCTGGTTGTAAATAACAAGCAATCAAGAGAAAATGAGAGCTTCCTGACTTCACTGCAGGTCAGTCAGCCCGATGCACCAACAGAGTGACTGCAGATTGCTCAGTGCTCCAGAGCTCTCTTCAAAGTTATCGCCACTCACTTTTGTTATTAAAGCATCAGCATCAGACTTCATGCGTCTTAAATATATTTCACACTCAGTTAAGAGCTTGGTGATTTAGATAATGTTTTAAAGACCATTAGAGGTTCTTAGTTTTTCTCTTCAGTGCCTCAGTTTTACAGATACAGAGTGGCTCGAGAATATTTAAGCACTTTAGAGTGTCTTAGGGCTTTCAAGAAAGAAACGCTAATTAAAATAGAGCTAACAAAACTATCCTAGGTTTGGCTCATAAGCAGGTCGGTTTTTCATAGTGTCATAAATCTGGCCTAAAAGCATGTTGAACACACAAAGCTTTGACTGCTCAGAATTTAATCAGAGAATGGACTTCTTATGGAGAGATTGCTAAATGCATCTGACAGTTTAATTTCCAATTTTTCTCCCTGCATTACCTTTAAACTGGTTTTGTATTTGTAAAGGCCTAGTTTGAAGAATAAGGACAGATTTCCTGTAAAATTTCAAGACAACCAGTCAAGTGTCCAAAAATGTTAACTTTTTTTTTTTTGGACATTTTGAAATTTTGGAGATCCTAGAAAAGATCAGTTTACCTTGTTTACAGCAGAAAAGCTTTGATTCAGAACTGTATCTTAACTGAGGAAAATGGGAGGAAATACAGAGGGACCCAAGTCCAGCATGCACATATGCTTCAGTGAAACCCCAATTCTAGCTTAGTACACAGCATGAAAGGCTGCTGAATATTCCTTCAGTGGTGATGGTCAGAAAAAGTGTTAAAATGCACAGGAAGTAATGAGAGAAAGGTTTTTTATTTTCAAATGTGGAGTGTCACTTTTCATGTGTACCAAGATGTGTGTAAAAGACGGGTGGTCTGTGAAAAACATTCCTGCTGTTTGTTTTCTTTCTTTGCCCATTAAAAATACAAAGACAGTTTTCCCTCTTTTTGTATGTATAGTTATGGGACATCATTTAAACAGTCCTTTAGTATATAAAGCTAAAGCCTGTTGAGAAAATAATCATGCACTAGTTCTATTCTGGACTTTTACTGCATGTGAGTACATGATACTGACACAGAGGGACCAAATTATATAATTAAGAACCATTTGACAATACCACATTATTCCCAGTTTACAATAAAATGCCTTTTCCACAGAAAGAGCAGTGTAACACCATCCATTCCAAGGACTGCTTTGCCACTATGGAATACATGTCGTTAGGGCAGAAGAGCACAGCTTTTCTATCACAGTATGTATGGAAACATTTAAGCCATCAAGTCAAAACAAAAATGTATAAGTTAATTATAATGCACCTGGAATTCTTTTCATACACTCACTAAAAGCAATAAAGAAAGAAGTGGAACCGAAACTGGATGCAAATATATAGGAGGAAACTTTTCCAATGCATGCATTTTTAAAACATGCATTTTCAATGTATTTAATATCTAGGCATGAGAAGTAATAGCATTCTTTGTATGTTTAAATGCACCTTATTGCTCAGTTAATGACAGCAAACAGCACAACAGTCCTTCTGCCCCTCTTCCATGGCAAACTTCTTACATCCAAATGTTTTTCAGAAAACTAAATTACTACAGAATGCTGCATTATGCAAATTATCACTTATTATCTATTTAATTTTGCTCATATTTTGTATGTTATTAATACTGACATAACAAAACAATTTTTGCTTCTTAGCTTAGAATAATGCCTTACCATGAAGCTGTTTCATTTAAACAGAAAAATTAGAGAACTGAGATAGGAATTAATTTTTCTTACTAAAAAAAACCTACCTAGCTAATCTTGGAAGAAAAAATAAGTGCTTCACCTGTCTCTATAAAGCGATTTAAAAAAATATACGCCCAAAAATGCAGGTAGCTAACAGGCATAAGACAAACGTGCTTTCTTATGAATAATTCTATTTCAAACTGAAAATACTTTGCTGTTTCCACGTATCATTTTTCTCTTCTAATTTCAGCTAATACACCTCCTCATTACCATGTCTTTCACTTGTAGTACCAAGTGTAATAATTTCTCCTAATAATTCTTGACTATAATTATATTTTATCACAATGTTAACGTAAGGAATGCAATCTCCTTTAATAACAATTTCCAATAATTACAACTGTAGGCTTTAAGACTACCAAAGCATACACCTTATTTCTCACTGAATTGAACAGGATTTAAACCTCATAAACAAGGACTGATTTAAAACATGCGTAAAAAACACTCCTAAACTGGAGCACGGTGCAATTCAAACTGTATGCTGAGTCTAACCAGGTTAATAGGTTAATTTAGCAAGTTAAATAGCACAGGAGCATGGCTTAATATCAGCCCTGCAACTCAGCAACAGTATTCAAGTATTTCTACAGATCTGCTAATTCAGGAATGTGCCTGTGCCCACTGGGGACTTCAGCCCACCAGGGGTCTGATTACCCCTTCTCTTCCTCTGAAGCTGATTCCTGCATGGAAGCATGCACTCAGTTTTTTGCATAGAGATTCATTTAAGGTGTTTCATATTTAAATCTTAAAAGCTGGAAGACACTACTATTTCTCCTGATAATATGGATTTTTGGTATTTTATTTAGATTCCTGCAGTTCCTACAAACAGCACCTATTACTGATTTAATCCACAATGTGACACCACACCTTACAGAAAATGGAAGTAGCAAGGAATAATTCAGCCTATACTAAAAATATGCCAGGATGTTGAAATTCACAGTAAATCATACTAAGTATACTTGACAGAAACCGTTAAATATTTAGCAAAACAATCATAAGAAGTTGTTTCTTTTTTTTCTTTTCTTTTTTTTTTTGAAGAAGAGGAGTTAAAAGATGAGATAAAACAGGCTCCCAAAGGTCTTGATGTATTACTGAATAGCTCTAGTTTTGCAATACCATGTCATGTATTAAAAACCAAGCACAGAGCAGCAGCCTACCAAGCACTCCCATACAGTTCTTCAAAAAAGAAACAATTTCTGAACTTTCCACTCAACAAGAAGAAGAAGCCAAGAAGCTACACCATCTGTTTCTGTAAAATGGTTTTTTTTTTTCTCTTTTAACAGTCTAGAGACATGGCTGAACCTTTTTACAGGAAATCTATATTTAGTAGAATGTGCCATTGCCCCAAATATGTTCACCATGAAATCTAAACTGTTGTGGTCATAAATAGATCACATAATGTATCACATTACAGAAAAACATTTCCACTAAAAGAATAAAATGCAAATGAATAATCTGAACATTCCTGCAGTCCCTTTCAATCCTATGGGAAGAGTAGGGTGAAATCACACTGAAGACCCAGTGTGAATTGCAGCACAGATATTTTCTCCATTGCCTCAATTCTTTTGCAGGGCAAATCCATGGAGGTATACTAAAATCCTGAAAAGATTGATTGTTTTTGTGAACTGCCAAAATTCAGGAGAAATTCTTTTAAGATGTAGGACATCAAAAAAACTTCAATTCTTCTGCATTTAAACTGATACAAGTATGACTCCATTTATGTTTTCGGTGTTTGTTGCCTCCCCTAAGAAAACAGGTCCATTAATGTATTACTGTTCATTAAAGGTACAGAAGTCCTAAATGGAGGGGAAAATGGATCATATGGAAATGAATATGCACACTGGCATACACAGGGAACAGCTGGCCCTGCCTTCTAGGTCCCATCTGCTTACTCGGTTACTGAACCCAGCTCAGGGAATGGCTTTTTAGCAGCACCTTCCCTCTCAGGGTAGCACCAACCAGCCTCTTTCTTAGAACAGAGTTCTTAGGGGTTAAGTAAGGGAATGAGAGTCTCTAGTTGTGCCTATGGATTTTGACTCACCATATACCATCTTGCTGCCACAGTCCCCAGTGATCCTTCAGGTTTACCTCCTCTGGCAGGCATCCCCATTTGCAGGCAGCTCTTACTGCAGTACACTGCCTGTTCTGGGACAATATCCCGACTCCATCCTCTTCCCACCTACATGAACCTCTAGCTATACATTAGAATCACAGAACAGCCCAGTCTGGAGGGGACCTCAGAAGATCATTGAGTCCAACCTTTCATGGGATTGCAGCCCAGATGAGGTTCTCTTGCACCTAGACAGCGTCCTTCTCTTGAATCCAGCAGTCAGCACATCAGTGGAGTGGCCCTCAAAGGAACATCCCATTATATGTGGATGCTTCACTCACAAGTTTAAGCTTAAACTCCACGTAAGCTGTCTGCCCAGAATTCCAGATTCCTGTCCCCGTAATGCACCTTAATGACCTTTAGAACTACAGGGCCTGTTCTGATTCAATCAGCATTTTTAAAGTTTTTGAGCCAAATTAACATGCTCCCTGAACTTTTCATTAGCCTACAAATCAAGCTCTCCTTGCTGCCTGATGACAGCTGCTACTTCTGTTTCCACTGAATTCCTTTGGTACAGTGCTTTGGCTCCACTTCAAGATGACACTCCCTGGTTCTCATTAGTTTTTGAACTGGAGACATCTCCAGCTCACACTGCCATCATCATTGCTCCTTACACATCATTTTTCCTCCTGCCCAAGACAGCTGCTGTTCCTGCTGTTCCAGTCTTCTTGTTAGTGGTATGGTTTTCTATCTTGGGGCTTTTATTCATTCACCTCTTGCTCAATTTTTTGTAGTAGGAGAGTCATAAAGCGTCTTCTTTGTCCTTCTCAGCAGTTCACCATATGGTTTTGAATCCTCCAGACATCTTCCAGTTGTGAAATGGGAAGTTCTGAAATGATGGAATGATGGTACAGGTCCCAGACTGTGTATGTCTGCCCTCACCTCTTTCTTTTTCTTTTTTTTTAAGATCTGAGCAATCCAGAATGCTCTGTGTTTCCAGTTCAGTTCTGGATATCGAATAAATTCTCTTACTCATGAATACAATGGAAATTTCTTGGAAAGTGCCTGGGTATTACAGTGATAGATAAACTACTACACAAGGGTTGAGTGTCTGCATACAGATGAAGGTGAAGGGAACTTGCCAATACGAGAGAGCTTTTGTAGGATGTCTGAAGGCTTAGAGTTATGACATCCCACTCCATCACTGGTGGCATTCCTTCTTTGAAGGCTCCTCCTTATTAGATCATAATTGAATAATTAGGTTCCTCCAATTGCCTCTTCTGGGGCTTCAGTTTTATTAGGATAAAATAATAAATTTCCTATTTATTATGTCTCTAAGAACTCACATTCCCTATCACTATTCACCATGGCCCTGAAACACTGAGGAAGCCCTTTTGCTCAATTTTTGAAAGCCTCCTGTTATGCACATGTATTGATATCAGTTGAAGTCTTTTTATCTGGATATTGAGATTCCTGGGAGCTAGGACATACCAATTCACAGATGTGAGTTCCCTGCATATTATACTTTTTTTTTACCAGTTGAGAAGATGGTCCTATATATTAGCTGTTTGTCCAATACAGAAATGGTAAGATGTGTATTCACTGAGATAAAATTAATTTACTTATTAGAATAGTAAGCTGACTTGCACATAGCAAAATCTTTACCTACTCTTCAGTGCTAAGTAAAAAGAATACATACTTTGTTGAATACGTTAAGAGTTTTATTTTGTTTTAAACCCTTGTAATGACTACGCAGTTAATGGATAATCCTTCTGTAGTATGTGAAAGCTACATGAAATAAACTATACTAAATTACTGAAGTGCTTTACTTTGATAGCTTGTCACCTCATGACTGCAAAATCCATTTTTAAAAGCCGCTGATTACACTCAGAAACACTACCTCCTGCACATCAGGAAACAGCACTACATCCCAATGACATCTTCCCACACCAATCTACTAATTACAAGAAAAACAGCAAGACTGAAATGCTTGTCTAGTATCTGAAAAAAACAAAAACCAATTGTAATTGACATGAGAATGAGACAGTAAAAGCCATCTGATAACCTTTAATATACCTCTTAGGCCACTGATAGGCTTTCACACTAATAACCACTTGAACATTTTGAAACTGTGTCTGAAAACTCCTACCACTTTTCCAATCAATTACCACTAAGCTGTGATTGCCATACCCCTACGTAGCTAATTATCTTCTATCTGCAGCACATCAAGACTACACTTTTAAAACCACAATTTGTTAGACCGATTATATGAATTTATTAATATTGCTGAAATGAACATTTGTCCACATTAATTTTATCACAGAAAACAAAGAAGAAAGCAAAACCCAACATTCCTCCAGCCAGATAGATACGTTATTAACTCCAATCCATTAATTTGATTGTAATAATTTCCTTCAGTGATTAGAAATACACCAATCCCTGTCTTATTATTGGACAGTGAGGCAGCAGGTCATGCCCAGAAGCTAGCTGTTAGCTAAATGCAGTAGTTCCCAAAAGAAACGCAAACTAGCACAAACAGCTAATACCGGCATGAATGTGATATCACAACTTTTCCTTCTGAAAGGCAGGTTCTCCTGACTTCACTGAAATTAAATGATGTCCTGCCTAGTGGAAGTCATTAAAAGTTTGCCCTCATTGAGTCCAGCCACCAAGTTTGGTTCAATCAGAAGGATGTGAAAGCAGCAGGCTTCCTCTCTGACTTCACCATGCTTTTTTCTTCTCAAGACCTCTTTGACATTGAACTGTAGACCAAAAACTCCAAGATATATTGACTCTAGATTTATCCTGAATTTACTTAAGTTCTGGATTCATCACCCTCAAATACAAAAGATGAAAAAGTTGAGAAAAAGCACACAATCCATGCCAGAAAGTGCGTGTGCACACACGGACACAGTAGAAAAAGACAATGCAAGAGAAATGAACTGAGGAATAAGTTCATTATGATGGAGTATGAGGAGGTGACGTGAAAGAATAGAGAAGACAATGTCACCCAGAGACAGCCAGAAGAGTAATTATGGCAAGACACAGTAAGCTAAGAAAAATGGGAAAGAAGAAGCTGCAAAGGGAAGGGACCAAAAGGGACTCAGCACCAGAACCATGGGGTCAGGTTGTCTTGGCAAAGAGAGTATCTGTCACCAGAAAATATAAGCTTTTGAGGAGATGGAATGTAAGATGTGGATACTGAGAGAAGGTTAAAAAAGATAAACATGGATCTCCACAACACAAGAGATTAATGTGATTGTTATTTACAGGGGAAGATAAATTATTCTCCGAAGAACAGACCCATGACAGCTTTACAAGTGCCAAGTCCAAAAACTTCGCTATATAAGGATATACAGGAAATATATTTAAATAAAAAGTTCTGAGAAAATAAAAAACTTAATCAAAAAAACCTTGTCTTGAGGTGCTACAAAAAATAAGCACAAAACTAAGCCATCTGTGAAACAATTGTTTCAGGGATATGTAACCTTCTACTGCTATGGTTGGTAATGCAAGCAGTGGCTTATATGAATGCTAAAATCCTTCAGCTGCAAATGAAAGTGTAAACTGTGACTGCCAGAACTATAATGCAGGATGAGATCTGCAAAACATGAAGAAGGTATTTCTAACAGCAATTTTCTAAGGTTTTTTTTGACAGTTTGGGAGTAAGCATTCAATTCCAGTTTTGTTCTTATTTAGCTACCATAAAAAAACAGCTTTTAAGATACTACCAGGGGGAGGGCCATGGTGGGGAAGAAGAGGTACATGGGTAGAGAGAGAAAAAGCCAGAAAAACTAATACCGATTTTGGACTGAAAAATTCTTAAGAAGTTCTTTACTGTGAGGGTGGTGAGGCACTGGAACAGGTTGCTCAGGGAAGTTGTTGATGCCCCATCCCTGGAAGTGTTTAAGGCCAGGTTGGATGGGGCTTTGAGCAACCTGCTCTAGGGAGAGGTGTCCCTGCCCATGGCAGGGGGGTTGGAACTTGATGATCTTTAAGGTCCCTTCCAACTCTAACCATTCTATGATTCTATAAATCCTAAAAATTTCTTTGGGTTTGTGGTATATGCCATAAAAGTAGGGTCAGGTGAAACAAATGATCATGTACTAATAATCAAAAAAAGATCCCCTAGAGCTAACATGGCATTGATTTATTTAAAACGACTGCAAGAAAATTCCGTACCCATAACAGACTTCAATTCTCAGGTCACTGACACTGACAGGATAGCCCCGCTGAACAAAAGATTATGAAGATCAAAATGGTTTTGGCAAGGCATGATACAACCTACATTGCATCTGTGGAGCCTAGAGATTAGAGCACAGGCTGCCTGCAGTAAGGTCTGGGATTAGAGGTATTAGCACCTAATTCTCATTATTTCTAAACTGCCACTTGTAGGTAAAAACAGATTGAAATATGAAACTTCTTAATGACAGAAGAACAGTGATTCTGATCCTTGATACTTTATCCTGCAAATTGCAGAACAGTTATAAGTAAGCAAAAATGCTTTGTAATTTTCAGATATCATGTGCACGTAAACCTCACTGTTACAAAGTCTGTATTGATGTAATCTGTGGAAGAAATTAAGGAATTGCAACAGCATATACGGATAGAGAATAGTAAAGGAGAAAGCAACAGGATTCAGAGTTTCAAAAGATGCTGTGGGACTGTGAACATGAACATGACCAATGGTTCCAAACAGTAATTTTGTCCAGAGCTCTCCCTAGAGGCTGGGATTGTCCCCCAGAAGGGTGTGCATTTATGAATACTTAAACCATAGACTTTCTGCTTCCAGGGGAAGGGAGACAAGGGATGAGTTTGTCATTTTGCCAGAAATAAAAACAGACTACAATAGGACTTTCACTATACAACTACAGTGTTTACACTTTAAGGGGGATTTACAAATTAGAATGTCTCTACAAGGCATTTGCAAACTGGCTGAGTATTGCTGGAAAGCTACTCAATAGACTGCCTACGTGCATTTGGAACTGCTTGTTATAACAATTTGTGAAGAATTTTCATTATTATGAATTGACTGGAATAGAACAAATGCAATAAATACCTTCAGGGCCAAGTATACAACTTGACAGAGCAAAACTTTGTGATGGTAAACAGGTGCCACTGTTACTACCCTTACTGCAAACTAAAATTGTATTTTAAACAGCAGACATTTATTGTGTTGTCTTCCTGGCTTATTATGAAAATACACACACACAGAGACTCACAGATAGCCACAAAGATCTTCCTCTGAATTCTGTTCCTGAAACAAGCATAACCTTTGTAAGGTACCACTGGACAAGTAGAGAACAACTGCTACAACTGACAGAAATTCTGTGTACTGAGATGTGAACTGCATTAATTCATTTGTTTTAAAACAACCATGTTATTAAGGATCCTCATACTAAGTTTATTTCATCTAATTCCTCCTATGTATTGCTGGCTTCCAAGGCCATTTAGACCTAAAGCTTCAATAAAGAAAACTTGTGAACTTTATAATTTGATAGTAGTACCTCAGTGATTTTATTTCCAGCAGAAATTCTAGACTGAGACTATTCTTCTTTTCATGATAAACCTTTTCATTTTTTAATTTTCTTGATTTTTCTAGACTATTTAAGGGTATGATGCTGCTGCTGCCTATACATTTCCTTGAAGGTTTGGCTTGAAACATTTTGTATTCCATGTCTATTGAAATGATTTACTGTCAGAATAAAAAAATTCACAGCCCCAATCTGCAGCTGCAGCCTAATAATTCTTTCACACAGAAAATGTAATGTCTCTTTGCTTATATCCAGTGTGGCATTCAAAATAATTTTGAGATGATTTATGTATATAATACACATCAATATGCAGAATATGTCTCTTTAAATTAATTTCTTGTGAAATAATATTTTCTTCCTAATATTTTAATTCTAGGAACATCTTAGTTGGTTCAGTAGAAGTCAAGACATCATTTAACATTGGTCTACATGTTTATCATGTAAAAACTCCTGCACTGATTTATCTCAAAATTCTGAATGCCTGCTGTAACTTGGGTTATTGCAATGCTTTTTCTAGGGCTCTTGGTATCAAACAGTTGTTGATGGACTATATTTGGACAGCTCTTACTGTTTTATTTTAAGATGATTCAGCTGTCAGTTCTTAGACTGTCAACGTGTTAAGCTTTATGGCGTATTGTTAAAGAGAGTCTCTTCCAGCAGCATTTTTTTAAATGTCTCCCACTTTTATCCTTTCTTACATTAATTCGCTAGTGCAGTAATAATCCATGCTATTTTTCATGTTGTTGTGATTAAAAATATTTTAAAATAATGTTGACTTAAAGAGCTTTCAAATTACTGAGCCCATAGCTGGTCAGAATACAGATTGGCTTTTCTAATCTGCTGCAGCAGATACTCCATTACTTGATGAAATACAAATAGAACCAGCAAAACACGCAGCCAAGGCTTATTATTTAATGCTGAAATTTTTCTCAGCTCTGCAAAAATCAACAGAGACACTGCTATTGATATCAATTTCACTAGGACAAACATTTTTCTCCTACGAAGCAACTGTGATGGGTATCTTATACACATTTTTTTCTCACTTTATATTTCATATTGCATAAAATTTCATTAAAGAAACCTTCATCCTTCCAGCTGTAAAGAACTAGGTAAAATACGCTTTGAAGTCCATTCCTCATATCAATACCTCTCTGATCATGAATGAGATTGGGGACTACCCAAAAAGGCAGGACTGCAGAATGCACTTCTTGCCTTCCCCATCCTAAACCCAATTGAATTCAGTCTGCTTAAGAAATGCACAGACAAGACTGTGGCAGCAAAAAGGATAAAGACATTTCTCTTTGCCTTCCAAGGTGGAAGTAACCTTCCTGGGGAACAACATACTAAGAAGCATTTAAGAGGCTGTCATGGGTAACAGGAGAAAAAGGCAGAGTTATCGGCATAAAAGAATCATGGCGGAAGGATTTTTGTAGAAATAGGATGCACAGTAAGGAAGAAACTATGCCTAACACCAACGCATTCCAAAAACTGCAAGTAGTTGGGAAGGAAAACTCTCTAGCAGTTTAGGTCACACAGTAGGAAGGAGCTTGCAGGTTTCTGTGGCTTGTACTCTGGTCTGAGAGTCCCCTTGCTCCCTGAAGTTAGCACAGATGCACAATGGGTAACTTCTTCAGAATTCTGCTGCACTAGATTGAAGGCATGATACAGCTTGTCAAATTCTTTGGAATGCTGGCAAGGTCAGGGCAAGTGATGCTTTTTATGAAGTATCTTCCAATATATGAGGAAAATCACAGTGAGTGGAAAAAATAAGTCACTGTTAGAAGACAATTTTAACTATATTATGAAACTATTCTTTTAAAATAAATATTTATACTTGAGGATGGCCTCAGAGTCTGTCAGAAGAGGATGTCAGACAAAATGGTTTGGGTTTTTTTTTCTATTATTTTGTATTTTTTTTCTCCTGTGTCACCTCTCCCTTTTCTGGACACCTCTAATTAATATATAATTCTTCAGGTCAAATATTTTCAAAATGAGTGCACAAAGTTAGGCACTTAAATCTATATTTATAAATCTAAGCAAAAATACCTTGACTTCAAAAGGAGCTGAAACTGCATATTTGCAGTTCCCTTTATTTCCAGAAATGGGTCTGCTATTCAGTCAGGTGCACACCTGTGATTTAGAAGCTCAAATCTAGGTACTGGCAAGGGATAATTTGACACACCACAGCTTTCTTCAGTGAATATGAAACCTGAACTCACAAATAAGACTGCTGTCTTGATTCACAATAGAATAGGTTAAATTTGCCAAGAGAGACACTATCAGCTATTCTTCTGATGAAATCAGAAGTATGTAACTTTTAGGAAAGTTGGAGAATACACTAGCATGAAAACAGTTCTTGCTACAGGCAAAATAATTTTACTTTTGGCAGGTTTACAGAAAAGCAAGTCAGTTACATTTTCACCTCAGGTGGTTTGTGGTATCAAAAAAGGCAGTTCTTGCAGATGGAAAACTGTCATTATATGAGGACAAGCTGTTTGCTGGGGGAAATGGAAATATTTTGCTCTCTGTCAAACCTGTGAATATTGGAGAGAAAATCTGTTTTCGTACAGGAATACTCAAAACAGAAGCTGATAGTTTAATGGAGTTCTACTTGACTGCAGAGTGTCTCACCAGACTGGTGACTGGCCAACTTACTACACAAAGTTAATATAAAATTTCAGTGAGGAGTTGCACACACAAGAAAACAGCAGCGTGGACCTAAAGATTCTTTCAGATAGCCTCCAATAGGTCTGGTGAGCTGAGCATTGGAAATGATAGGTCATGGTTGTCCACACTCTGGAGTGCTTCAATCCTGCTGTAAACTGTCCATCTTTAAGGGCCACTGATGTAGAAAGAACTATAAAGAGGTCATACAAACAGGTGGAGAGCTGCTAGAGGGTAATGTGCAGCTCATTAGCTTTCCCCAGGCTTCCCATGCGGATGCAAAGGAAGGGTGTGGAAGTACTGCCTGTTCCCACTTCATGTTACCCGTGTGTTTAATCAGTTGGAATCAACCAGTAGGTGGAAAGCAGTAGAAGCAGAAGGTGGTGGATGTGAGGGCATCTTTTCATTTTAGCATAGTTGTATACAAATCAGACAATTTATCATGGGAGATTGATCAAACCAGGAAATCCTGAACTCAGCAAAAATTCAGACTTAAAGCTAAATAAAATGCAAGACATGTGGCTCAGCAGTATATTCAGTTAAAATGAATTTATTTACATTGGATGGAACTGGTATTTCTGAAATTTTTCAAAATTTGGGTGTGCCTACCACATCAGCTTAATTCAGTTTTACTGTGCTCCCAGGCTCTGGTCTTATCATCACCAATGCTCCCTGCAGTCCCCTCTGTGACAAAACCCACAGGGCAGTTAGTTTATGCAGTGGCAGCAGAGATAAGCCTCGGTGTCTGCCATGCTGAGCAGCTCTCCCACACTATCCCAATAATTCTTACAGTTCTGTAAGGTAGCTCTAATTGATACAATATCAATGTATTTCACATAGAGAAATTTGATGATAGGAAGATCATCAGAGAGACAAGGCAATGCAAAGTAAATAAAAAGGAAAGTCTGAACAGGATGTGATGGTTCTGAGAGCTTAGAATTTAGTCAAATTAGCAAACATCCTAGTGAATGATTCATATAAACCCATAGGCCTCAATGAGACAAATTTAGCTGTGGGTCTATATTATCTATATGCCATCCAGGATGGGGTGACTGATCATGACACTGGGATGGGAAGGAGAGACTCAGTGTTTAGGTACTAGCAAAAACTGCTTCAAGAAACAGCTGCTAAGGGAGCTCTGAGGAGAAGATGTGACCTTGGTTGGGTCTTGAGGAACATCCAGTATCTGATAGAGAACCACACAGCTGAAGGGCATGCATGGCAATGTGGGTAGTCTGAAGGCCAAGAGACCTAAATACCATCTTGGTAGCATAAGGCAAAGCCCATCAACTGCTAAGAAACGATTAAGGAAATAATGCACATTCCTCTTATTTTCTGCAAAAAGGGCAGAGCTGGTTCAAATAAGCAAGGAGTCAAAAGCACTGCATCTATGTTTAGCCCTCTTCTGTGTCTACAAAGAGAGATTAGCACCATTCCTAGGCTTCCTTTTGCCTCTCTCATAGCCATTAATAAGGGTCTTTGTGGCTGGTACATACCACAACAAAACTGCTGACCTCACTGTAAATTATATGCTACACCACAGATATATATATAAAGAGTGTGCTGAACAACAGCAACACAGATTTTGAGTAAACTGCAAAAGGATTACAAAGATATGCAGTCTAAACACACTGAATTAGTTGAAAAAGTTTATAAAATCCAGTGCTTACCCCAAATAATGAATGGTAATACCAATGCCCATTTTTGCTTCCTCCTCATTTTAATAAACTGACAAGATTAGGCATAAAACTGAGCCTGCACAAGTATTTTGGCATGGAATAAGAAGGCTAACACAAAAATGTTTGAAACTATCTGTTGAAATGGGCTGAATCAAATATAATTTCTAAAGCATCATCAACAATTCTTGAGTGCAATTTAGCATTTTCCCACTATTTTTAAGTGGTAAGGAATTCTTACAATTCAGTAAAGTTGGCAGCACATTAATTTTCTGGAGATGTAAATTGCCTTTTTTCATCACAATTAAAATCCATTCATGCAATCCCACCCTCAAATATCCTTATCCCTCCAGAAAATTCAAATCCCATTACAAATTACTCATTGGTTTCTATCTGAAGGTTCAGTTTTATAAGGCATGAGAGGAGCTGGACTCCAGTTTGGAATTTTGCTTTAGGTTCATGTCTCACATCCGAATACCTCAGGAATGAAGTCCTTGCCCCATGTTTGATGATTTAACAGGCTCATCCACAGTGCTTGCTTTTTTCCAAATGTCAGAAAGATGTTTTTACTCACCCTTTTATACTTTATGAACTATAAATTGTTCACATTCTAAATTTTCTTTGATAGCTGTATTACATTTTTAAAACATGTTTTCCAACAAAACAAATCCCTGCGTCTTAATAAAAGACATCTTCTTTTTCCTAATTGCTCCACTGCAACTTTCATTGTGCCATGGAGAATTCCCAGTAGACTTTGAGGCACTTTTTGTGATCTGCTGGCAGTGCTCTAACACTCTTTATCACAAAATCACGGTAGTTTTTATCATCTTTTAGGCAGTTTATAAAATTCTACAAGCCTACCGTGTGACAATTTAAAAAAATGTTTTACAAGATTAATCTATAAAAGTGTAAAAAGTACAGTATGTGCTTTGAAAAGATTAGAGAAAAGCTTTCCATTAAAGAAATCAATATGATCACAAACAGATCCTCAAGTCATATTACCCTAGTGATATTAATTGCAACTGTGAGAGTACAAGGTTGTGCGAACGCAAACAGGGAAATAATTATCACACATTGACTGTCTATCTTTTTCTACTACCCAAACATACCAAAGTTATTACAGCAAATATCTAACATTGTTTTCTATTCAACAGATTCACCTCTTTGGGGGACTGATTTTGACTTTCTATTCTTCAGAATGTGATATTAAGAACATTAAACCCAAGCACTCCAGAAGTTTAAAAATTATTTTTAACAAAGGTAAAGGGGAAAAAAACTCACTTCAAAGCCACAGTATTGAGCAGCATTAAGGCTGGCTGGCTATTCTTTGCCCTCTTCCCAAACAGATGTGAGGGCAGCTGCCATACTGGTGAGCTGCAGAAGTTGCTAAGGACAGAGAACGAGGAAGGCTGCTTGTCCCCACTACCCATTCTTGGCTCCTGTGAAAACACCAACTTTCTACCCTGGCTCCTCCTCCCAACTGGGTTTTCTTGTAACTCCTTATCATAGTCTTTCTCTTGAGCTCACATCTGCATTAATCTGTTTACTTTCATCTCTAGTCTTTAGACATTAGTTACCAAGTTAAAGTTGTTTCCTTACCTGCCACTCCTGTAACCTCAGCTCAAAGCTGCCAAACTTGCTTGCCAACATGACTCCAAAATACTCCTCCTTTGTCCTTTGTCTGGCTCCAGGCCATTCTACATTCAAATTAGACATGCTATCTTCAAATCCACTCAGCTTGATTACCAGCACGGGTGTTGCTGAAAGCATGTAAGACATACTTGAGAGCAGCTGGGGACAGCAATTACAAGAAGGGTTTGATTTACTCCATGGGGAAGGCATACGTGCCATCTAGTCAGACCCAGGAGTTATGGGAAGATGGCTCTTGCTGTGCTGCTTGGTGGGTTCAGTGCACACAAGCTGGCCAGCACTGCAAGTGCCGCAGGGATGAGGCATGATCAGAAAAGGCAGAGTCCTCAGAGCTTTCAATCTGCCCTGACATCCATGCAAAGCTCTGCATATAATTTGGTGAATTGTGGCAGATATTTTCCTTGATACGGCAAACCAAAACCTTCTTAAATTTCATAGGTCTTCTTGAACACATGAAAATGTTAAAGCATAGTAAATTATCTTGAACCTATTTTTAGCTTTCTGTTCTTTCTTTCTAAAGAGTTATTTTTCCTTCAGCTCATCTAGGAAAAATATGTGATACGGGCTGCAACATTTCAGAAAAAGAAATATCTAGCAACCAACAAAGAAAATTGCAGCCCCTGAAGTAAATCTGCAGAAAGTTAGGAGAAACTGAAAGAGTTCTGAATACAGTCCAACAAAAGGAAACCTGTGCCCGTGTGTATATATATGTATGTATATACAGTACCGTCTTGTCTATATCTTAATATGAAATAAGCAACATCTCTCTGTTCTTTTGGGGGGGGCTATAGCATTCACTTCTATAAAGTAAAGGTTTAACAATGTCTCAGAAACAACGTAATATGTTTAGTGATTGTGTAAAGTGTATTTTTAAGCTCACATAGAATTTTGAATGTTATTGGACACTACGAGCATAAACACAAATGGATTAAAAAGTAAGGATTGTGCAATACCTTGTGTTGGTGGGCTCTGTGCTGGAGACAGACTAGAAACAGAAGGAGAAGGAACAGTTAGACATTAAAATTCAGTTTCGGAATGCATCTGATGATCTGTAGCTGACACCTCAGATTGCGAAAAAGTATCATACAGGAGAAAATTACTGAAGAATAACTTTGGTGTATGAAAAAAATATCTGCAGATTTTATGAATGGTCAGGAATAAAATGACAGAAAGCACCCCTGGCCTTAAAACACTAAGTAACTTTCATCCTTGATCAGACCTTTGCACCTTATGAATACAAATCAAGGTATTCTGTACTCTGTAGCAGAGCATCTCTTACACATACAAAAATGCAGCTTTGTCCATTAGGAAGAGATATTTGGTATGCAGTGATAACTCAGTAAATGTTCAGAAAATAAATTTATTTTTCTGAGACAAACTCTTATATTCTCACACCCCTGACATTTAAATAAGTATTTTACTTCAAGGATACTAGTAACCTCTTTAGGAGACACCTGCTCCTGCCCAAGGCTCCATGCCAACCAGCTGCAACAGGTTTTGGTGTAGGCAGTGCAAATAAATGACTGTCTCTTGGCATTTAGGAATTGCACTGAATTTTCCCCATTGTCACAGAAGCATTGTCAAATCAGAGAACTTACCTACTGTGCAAACAAGGCCAAGTATGGGCATAATTACGACATTTTAGGAAAAAAAAAAGACCAGGTATTTCTCTAGTTAAATGAACAAAATGTAGAAACTGCTATCTCCTCTTCCCAGGATGCAGAACTCCATACATTCAAGACAGAAAACCGGAACAGGAGTCAAAGTGGTGCCAGTTTTGCTTTGGGAAATACACCATTTTCATGGTTTGGGCTGTTTCTGAGAATACTCTCTCATTAACATGACCAGTGTTTTGTCAGTGGTCTGCACTTCTGAAAGATTTTTTTGTTTAAATGTGACTTTCTTATTTGAAATAAAACCAAATAAAGCAGATAAGTTCATTCATGTAGTTGACATTTTTAATGTAGACTAGCTAAAATGACATTAACTTCACCAACACCTATTTTGATTTGCAATGCCATTTTTTACTAACTACATTTTAAACTAAAACCAAAATCTTCTTAGTGAATTAGTCACCAGAGACGGTCACCTAGCTCCAAGAATACAGAAATACACTGACATTGGCAAAAAAACTAACCAGTTAATTAAAATCCAAAGTATGTTCTGAAACCTCTCAAATACTTCATGCATTGCTGAACTTACCTAATATATCATGACATTAAGCTAAAAAAAGAGGTCATTCAAAAGAACAGAAAAGTAATAAGAACAGAAATACCGAGAATGGGAAAATAAAATGTATTTGCCAATCCTAAATTCCGCATGCAAGCCACACTTCTTTGGATTTTCATTGATTACTTTTTTTTTCTTTTTTAATCTTGCAGTATTCTCAATATATCAAATAATATTCAGAAAGTTTAAGGCTGACAGAAATAAAAATATAGCCACCAAAAAAACAGGAGGAAAGGGAACATTCTGAATAAAAATATCACCTTTTTGTAGAATTGGAACTTTTACCCACTGAGCTACATTATTTTATTTATAGATGAGTATTATGAAAGTGTTTAATTACCTATTGGCAGAGGAGAATACAACTGAAGTCCCAGCAAATACTAAAAGAACCAAACTGAAGTTGCATCTTAGTGCAGATGGGACTTTTCTAAGTCTTTGTCACCAGAATCCAAACAGTATTGTATAACACACTATAAATAAGGTATTGTCTAACTACTAATAATAGTTCTTATATGAAGTTATGGAGACTAGTAGTTTGCCATTATATAATCTGTTCATCATCTTTAGGGTGCCCTTACCAATTTACACGTATCTCAAATGCTCTTCAGAAGTTTATTTTCCCTGCACTGTGTTAACTTACATATCGCAGCATAAATTGGGTGCATACACGTAGTCAAATTCAGTTTCATGTAGGAAACCTCAGGTTAATACTAGAATACTTCTACCTGGTACAGGAAGGGGTATCCAGGTAAGTTAACACTTACCTGCCCAGGTTTCAAGAGTTTTGTTGCACAGAAACACTGAAAAACTTTGTTGGTGAGATTTGGTTTGTAAAGATCAGGCCATTGTCCATAATCCAGAGGAAAACTCACTTCAAAATAGAAGCTGTCATTCACATTTCCCATTCAATACAGAGGAATTGAGTTTGGAACAGATGAAGTGAATGAATACTACGACAATGTGGGGAAGTAAGAGCCTGTCTTATGAGACAATATAGTGTGCAGTACAATAATAAACCATGATATCAGTAGCCCCAAGGAGACACAACAGCCATTTATATTAAAGGACCCTCCACTGCTTATTCCAAGAAACATTTCTTATTTCTTTTATCCATCTCATGAGTACATGAAAAGCTAAATCAATCAATCAGACCTGTGCAGAGCTGTATTATTGATTAAACCTTGCTTTTAGTTTAGAATTCAGCCTGAAGAAACCTGACCTCTTAATGAAGTTTAGCCATAACCCTCAAAACAAAACAAAAAACCTTATTCACCTTTTTTTATTGTTTTAAAACAGCATGGAATTGCACACATGAAATAATCACAGACACAGCTTTCTGCTTACCTTGTAAAAAAGATTTTACTACCCCAGGCTTCTACTTGTGCCTGAAATTTTCTACTTAAAATCCAAATAGAGCAATGTAATGCAAGGTTCATTAACAGCTGTGCAATCAGTAAAGTCTTGCCACTCGGGCAGCTGATACTGGGGGCCACTGCAAAAGTTCAGCAAGTCCTGTGTACACAGTGGTGCTTTGAGACATCTGAGAAAACAAATCCTTCTGAGAAGTCCGGGTACTTCCAAGCAGGAGCTTTATAAGAAACTCTTGAGAAATTCTATATTGATTCAGCAGACTAAAGGAGAGAAAGATTCTAACTGAGATGATGCTTCAGCATACAGACACTATTTGCTCTGAGCCGGTGAAGATGAGGGCATTGATTCTGTGAAACCTGGGGAAAGTCCTGTTCTTGGAGGCCTTGTTCCACCAGATTCTGTGTGGAGACAAAGAACCTGCCCAGAGGGGGGCAGAGGAATGCTGGAGAGAAAAAAGATGACTTGTTCCCCAGGACTTCTCACGACTTCCTCTCCCTCAAGCCATCTCGCTATTTGAAACTATGCTAACAATATAGTAGCTCCTTTGTACATTGAGAAAATACAAAGAGTTGGTTGAAAAACACACATTTTTTTCTCTGTGGCCAGCTTTGCATCAAGTACCAAACTGTTTCTGATAGCTGTTGTCACTCTTGTGAAGGAAGAATGATCGCCTTCATTATGACTTTCAAAATAGCAATGAAGCTGTATAAAGAATATTTGAAAATGCATTAAAAATGCAAATGTATTTTTAAATGTGCATTAAACTAAAATGGTTTTAATTCTGAAATGAATTCTTTTGCACAATGCTACCATCAACTTCAGAAGATTCTTTTCTGCCAAGAAACAAGTGGAAAGGTAAACGAGTATCTGTTTTAACCTTATTGTACAGTTAATATATCGCTAAAGAAAGCTACAGATGAGTCTTCATTTCGTCTTCTATAACAAGTTCTAGATGAGTTTTCTTCCCCCAATCATGCTTCAAAATTACAGGAGATATTTTAAATGTTTTTCAAGCTCAATTCCATGGAAATGTTAAGCAGTGTCCCAGAAAAATGGTTACCTCTATATTCTTCTGTTGAGAATACTCAGCTGAGGACTGCCCAGTGCCTATTTCTACATTCAGTTGGGGTAGGGAGGAAACAAGGATGATGCAGAAACACTTTTAGTGGCAGAGTATTATATATATATCTGTTTCTAGCAGAGGTTAAAAAATAAAAGAAATCAATCTAGTACACATTGAATTATAAGACAGAAGCATTTGCTGATGTGTCAGTTGAGACAAAGAATTGATAATTTAATTATTTGGTGACAGAAATATTTCATATAGATATGGAACACAGAAAAGCAAAAAATGGCATCAGCTTTAATTCAGTCATTATACCAGCTCACAAACAGCTGACAGGACTTATTCTTTCCCTCCCCCCTCCCACCCCCAGGAAAGTTATTACTTAAAACTGAATCAATCCCTTGTTCTTCGAATAGAAGAAAAACTTTAAAGAATACCTAAGCATTAAGTAATTTGACAGATGCTTAGCTATGGACTATTAATATGAGGGATACCATTTTCTGAGAGATTCAGAGTATATTTGCTCATGCATGTGGAAAAAAATCTGATAATTTATCATTAAATCCTGTTTCTCATAATGCTATAAAGTTTCTGCAAATTATTATGTGAATTCCTACCTCAAATGCAATAATGGACGGGTTTCTTGTGTGACAGCAGAACTGCATAATCCAAAGAAATTCACGAAGTCCTGATTCAGTACAGCTAAACTCCAAATTAACATCAATTACATATGTGAAACTTCACATGTCAAATATTTTATTAATGTATTGTAAAAGATGTTTTTCTTCATTAGCTTGTGGAAGGTATCTAACTTGTCTGCCTCTGACAGGAAGGAATTGGCCTTACAGTCTCATATTTCTATGAGTTACACATCTCAACAGCGGTACCTACAAAGTGATTTCCTACAATTATTTCATAAGAAACTGATACTAATCCAATTGAAATCAATGGAATTATTTCCATGGACTCCCGCTGACATTCATCCGTGTCCTAAAGTTTTTAATAACCAAAGAAGGAGTTTTTGTGTAGCACTGTAGGAATAGATTCAAAGAGTAAAATAATCTGCTTTTAGTATTTATTGTATTAACAAGTTGGCTCTGGCTTTCCTCAATGGATTAGCTTAAACACTAAAATTTAAGGTACCAGCACTAAATTGCCATAAAACATGAGGGTACCACATCATGAAGAACGTAAGGGAGACAAAGCCTTTTTCCTAAGTGCAGATTTCTATCCATTAGGCCTATATGATAAGCATGCAGTGTGATTTAGATGAGCAAACCAGAGTTTTATTTTGCTCAGAAAGGGACTGCTACAATAGCTAAGACACTATTTTTAGTCTGAGAATTTCTGGACCTCGTGTGAACCGCCACTATACTAATAACACAGTGTGTCTGGGAGGTGCAAAGAAAGTCCGAGTGATGATCACAGGGAGTTTAACCCTAAAAAATGTTCAGAATTAAAAAAACCATTGGACATATTTAAACATTCAGTGACTGAAGAACACATTGTTTAATAATGCATCTATATATTTCAGGAAACTTTTGTCTTTAAACTAAGACATTAGGTTGGTTTTTTGCAGGTACTCTGAGTGGAATAAGCAACCTTTCAGATGGGATTTATATATAAAAGCCAGCTGAGGGGAGCACACAAGCCGCTTGAATCATCAGTCCAGAAAAAGCCCACTCCCTCTTCTGCAGCAGATGAAAAGCCTCTGCAGCTGAGGGCTGCAAAGCAGGCGGGAAGGAGCAGGGCAGGTGCAGCAGGAAACTCTTAGGGCAGAACTGGACAAGCTCTACATGTGGAGGGGCCCCTTGAAGAATGAGATGTATAAGAAGCTGGGAATGAGGGTGTCCTGTCCTGAGCACAGCTTATACAGGTGACAGGTGTGGAGGGAGAAAAGAAGGGTTATCCTGAGAGGGTAAAAAGGGAAGGAGGTTCATCCTCTCTTTTCATTCTGGTTCATCAGGGGAAGCTCTGAAGTTTAGGCTTGTGTTAACCTCGGTGTGTGTTGCTTTTACCTATAAACAAACCCAAAAGCTGACGAATGAAAGTACAGTCATTACCAAATAAACAAAGCCTAGAACTTCAGAGGTCACTTAGTCCATTCTTGTGCAGGAAGGTGGGAACAACTGTGAGCAATAGGGTTTGTCTCTCTTGTTCTTTATAGTCTTCCATGGAGCCCATCCAATCCCCGATGGATTACTTCCATGCTTGTTCAGCCCTGCTGAAAAACTTCACACCTTTTCTTCGCATGAAACTGTACAATAATCCTAATCTCACAATGCAGAGTAGAATGCTTTTTTCTTCTGTGAAAACCAATCCAATTTGCACATTATGTTTGCATGAATTATTGGCTGGAGGGTGCTGTAACAAAATTGCAGAACTGCAAAATCAGTTTGTGTGGATCAAGTAGGAGTTCCCATATTATTGCTGGAGGGAAAATGTATGATTCCACACCAGAACAGAGAAATAAACGAGTGCATGAGGAATTAAGAGCAGGGCTATGGGAATTGAGAACAGGCCTACTGTCGAACAGCAGATTAGAAAGCCTGGCTTTTCACACCCAGGAACTAGTTTCCAGTACACAGAAACAGCTGCAAAGAAAAGTGGCTATCAGCTTGTATGATGGAGATGACTTAAGACAAAATGAAGATAATCTCTTTTTTATACTTTCAGAGCTCAGTGCTGTATCAACTTTACTGGTGAAAGTTACTTAAAATGCAAACACCTTCCTCCAAGCTTTCCCAGCTCAGCAGACCTACATAAAAATTCATCCAGTCCCAGAGCTGAAAAACGAGCAAAGATTTTAATGGGCTTTCAGATGAAACAGTTGCATATGCACACGCATGTAGAGAATCACCTTGAAGAAAGGATCAAACACCGTTAACAGTATAAAATAATTCCCCACAAAAAGTTTTGTTGGTTTTGATTAAACTGTAAAAGTTTAGCAACGCAGGGTGAAAAATACCCTCCTAAAAGAAAGCATTATTTTCTTCAGCTAATTACAAAAGGTATAAATATTGGCACAGATTTCAAGAGATACCCTTCATCTGTGCACTAACATATTTGTATGGCAGATTCTGCCAAGGTACAGAAGGAAAACACAGGAAACCTCACGTTATCAAAAGAACAGAGGAGACATCCCTGGACCTCTACAGTGCTTAGCTAGAACCTAGAGAGACAGTGGCACAGAGGAGACAGAAAGAGAGATAATATCACGTCTGCACAAGCAGTCCCAAAACAAGAGGCCTTTTATCACCAGCTTCTGCAAAAAATAAAGATGAGATAAAGCTGAAATGCCCCTGTACCCAAGAAAAAAATATAGACTGTCTGGATTTTTCAAACAATCTGACTTGCAAATTGCCTAGCAAAAATTCAAGCTGGAGATTCAATTCCTAAATTAAATCCCACAAAATTACTGTCTGGGATTGGTCTGTTTTTCTCATTCGCATTCAGTTCTGCTGCCACAATGAAACCGAAGAGATAAAACAACAAAGCCAAGAACAAAAATTGTTTTCTGCAGCTATTCTGCTGAGGATTTTTTCTTCCCTATTCCCTCCTGAAATAACGTAATGTGTGTGACATATGTAGAATTCCTGTAGAGGCATTTTGGTCTGAATACATTTAGCTCTTTTAAGAAAGGTAAAATCAAAATCAGTAGAAAGTAGCGGGCTCTGCTAAGACAAAGCACGATCCTGCCACCTGCATGGACAACGGCTGTACCCCAAAAATATGTTTGCAGTTAGAAAGTAAAGATGTTATCTCTTAGAAAGTTAGATATTTTTTCCTATTTGTTATAAAGGGCAAGAATAAGTACAAGTAAACAAATAGTCTGACTGAATTAATTTCATTCCAAACAATATGGGTAGATCATCCCTGTTCTGTGGCCTGCATGTCAGCAGTTCATTATTTGGAATTATCTGGGGTTTAAACTTCAGACTTTTCTGGTTGTCACTGAACCCATGAACTGCATATCCCACTTCTGACTTTCGATTTGCTAGGTAGTATCTCTGCAGCAGACTGTTAGTATGAACAGCCATACTTATAAATTAAAGACTCTGTTCTAACATTTGCTCAACTACTTCTGTTTCCACAGACAACCCTGGTTACCAACATGCCTGAACCAGAATATTTACAAAGAGCTAATACAGAAATGAGTTAGTGCAGTCAAAAGCATAATCATGGTCTGATTCAAGTGAATATTCATTGAAAAAATGCTAAGCAGGATTGACCATGTCATATAAGGCCCTGATCCTGCATGATTAAAGGTAATGGGATATTTGTCATTGACTTTCAATGAACACTGGAATGAGCCCCAAGGTAGCAGCTATTGGAAAGGGCAGCTGCTTAAAATTTTTATTGCTCTTTTACTTGAGAGCCATCAGAATAAAGCATACGTTACAGACATAGCCATACAGGGATGCAAACGTGCCCACACATAATGCTTCAATTTTTTCTCAGGCTTTTGTGGCTGCAACCATCTACAGATTGAACAGTTTGGGAAGCACTGCCCAAATTTTACATTAGCAAACTCATCAGCTTGAAGGACAGTGGTTTCAGTCCTGGCAGTGTGCAAGGTCAGCAATACCACTGATCAGTTTAAGTCCTTGATATTTCCTTGGCTGTGCATCCAGCTCAGAATCCCTGGAAGCTGCTTGACTATTCTTCTACTTCAGCACAGCCATAGACTCTATTTGCCTTTTCTTAATAGCAAGAGATGTGCACCAAACAAGTCTTTCAGCAACTACTTTAATCCAGGCCACACATTCAGGTTTAGACCTGTGCTTTCAAGTACGCAATTGCAAAAGGGAGAAATCAGAAAGCTGAAAGGTTTTAGCTCCTCGAGGATACTCTGCTTTACAGTGCAGGGGTTAACAGCCAGGTTCCTGTTTCAGCAGTACCATGGAAAAGGTGAATGCTTTGAGCTTGTTTGCAAGAGAATGCAGCAGCACCATGTTAAGATGTCCTAAGGGAAACTTTTATTAATGGCCAATACATTGGCTCTGTTTTCCTTCTGAAAGTTCCAAAGCTTTTGGTAGATAAATGGTCTTAATGTCCCCAGTCCCCCTCTCCTTTTTTTTCTTTTTACTTTAAATAATTTTGTTTTAAATGAAATAATGTATTTTAATATGAAAACTTTCCATAAATACAATTCTATTCATTGAAAAAATCCTGACCTTGTGCCATTTTATTCCAGTTTTGTTTAGATTTCAATGGCTAGGGATTTGCATTTTCCCGTTCTTTCCCTTTCACCTTCCTTTCCATCTTTCTTCCATGAGGTATCTGTTTGTGGTATTTATAATAACATCCCATTCATTAAAACGTATCCATTCAACCCAGTTGCCTTTGCTCTTCTCTCAAGCTTATTCTTTTGGGATGGAAAGCAGCCCGTGTCTTTCCACAATCTGAAACACTAAGAATACAATTTAATAATAAATGGAAGAAATCTAGAAGGACGCTAACAGCTGGTGGAAGTATGCCCCACATCCAGAAAATGCACCCAGCATCACTACTTGAGGGAAGCCAGGGACACTCAGATTGCTACTTGTATCCTGCTTATGCAGGATGATGATGAGCACAAACTGCCTAGAAATTCATGTGCCACATTGCTGACAGAATTTGACCAGAGATATACTCTACTAAGTCTGAAATGCATATTGAATGTTTTTTTGATTTTGTTGTGAGCAGGGGGTTGATAACAGTTTCATGACTTATCTCTCTTTTATGAGCAGCAGTAATGTACTACCAAAGAGTTTATTATTTCAAAATATGAAAAAGAGCTACTACAGTCATCTTCAGAGTCATTCTTCTTCATGCATTGAGGTTCATAATAGCTGTGCATTTTCATTTTGATTTTTAGATACATAGTTGTTTACCATTTGAATTACATTTAATTTCTGATATCCATTGATGATGGGGTTTTGATCATAGTGTTGAATGAAATTTCCATTTACAAGCAATTTAGCATTTCTCTTCATGGTAGCAATTACAGTATGTTTTTGAAGTCGATGAGTTTTTAAGGGCTCCTACTAAAAGAACTCCTCCAAATATCTTCATAGCAAATACCTAGTTCAATGTGAAAATCCAAAGCAACCTTGGCAGATTAACTGTCTGTTACCAGGTTAAAACACAGAACTGGTAACTGAGTATTCAGTAAACCAAAGCAGAAGTGCAGGGTGCAAGAGAGAGCAGAACTTGCATACAACCTTTCTCACCTGCAGAAGCCAGCCTAGAGAGCTTGCTGGGCCAGTACAGCTTGTACGTGAGCTATCAATGGGATGGATGCTCCGGCACTGATAAACCTACCAATCTGTGACTTCTCCCGTGGATTTCCATTAGAGACTTTCAGAGATAAGGCAATTTTAAATATTTTTTTTTCAACCGCTTTCAGTAAGTTTTTCTTCCATTAATTTATCCATATGCTGGTTTTAATCTATGCAACATTTTAGCAACACAAATACGTAAATATGCTTGTTAGCCTTGACCTTTCAAAAGATCATACCTCTCTGCATGTATTAAGGTGGCAACAGTAGAATCTCGCTGTTCAGTGCTACAAGCTTAATGACACATGTGCTGCTGCTTAGAGATCTAGTTGCTGCAAACTTCTGGTAAGAGCGAGAACATAATTTTTCAAAATACAGAAGCAGAAAGAGGGACATAATAAGATGCTTAAAAAACACTATTCAAACCATACTGTAAAGCAGATGTACCAAAATAGCTCAAGATTAAGCATACATTTTATCCATATTTCCAAGGTGTATATCTAGCTATACTCCTGTGGAAAATCCTGTATTTCTTGCTCTTCTGGTCACCTGGTTGGCCTAGTTGAATCTCATGCATGGTTTTCATCCAAGATGATCTTGCTAAAACTACCTATCAAATCTTGTTAAGAAATTAATTTGTAACCTTGTGTTATAGGACCAGAAAAAAAGATTTCTAGATAAAGAACCCAACATTCATTATTTTTACATTTTCAGAAAGGTCCTTGATTTATGGGGCTTAACTCATTATTTTTATTTTCAAGGTTCATAATATCTCCAATAAATCTCTGAAGGATTTGGACCTCATCTTGCACTACTGTCTGTTTATGCTGGAGTCAGATGTCTAAGCAGAGACCTCTTGTTTTGATAAAAGTTAAATATTTGCAAGAAATCCCAAACCAAATTGGTGCCTGTAAATTGACCATAAACAAAACCCTACAAAATAAACTCGTACAGCACAAGCAGAGGTTACACAAGAGTGACCAGAATATTCTATAAATTGGCAAGAGCCATGAGCATGGCTGGTCATCTCCTTTTGACTGAAAGCTATTGCCTTTAAACAGGGGTTCGCAGTTATCCCAGTCCCAAATCTGTACATAGATGCTGCACACATCTACCAAGTGATTTGCAAGCAATACAGCTTCAGTGAGAGGCCGATACTGCATAACAAGAACTAAGGATGTTTATTTAAAGAGTGAAAAACTCATTCATTTTCAATTTCTTTGAAATGAAGAGAAGGTTGGAAATAGAGAAATTGGCTCAGGTGTAACATGCACATATGGTGTACAGCAAGGCTCTAGGTGGTATCACTGAAAGGAAGCTGACAAAGAAAGAATGCTCATTAAAGAAGACATAATAGCAAGAAATAAACTATCAAAATTTTAGCAACAAAGATAAATTGCAGGGAAGTCCGAGTTACATGAAGGAGGGAAAAGCAACCAACTTGGAAACAAAGAGATTACAGGAAGTGTGATGTGTTCTGCCCAGCTGTTCATGCATTAACTGTGCCTGTGTTTGACCACTACCCTTCAGGCACTGTGTCATTCACGATACACAACTTTCCCCATGCTCTGTGAACCAGGATTCTGTCCACCACCAACAGGAGAAACTGCACTGCAATGCCAGTGTCAGTGGAGAAGCTTTGTAGCAGATACATTTGTGCCAAATTTTCTTCTAAACGGCTCTTTCTTTGAATAACAACATCAGTAAAAGGAATTTTTGTAGTAGGTGAACTCAGGATATATAATAAGGTGCAAAACCAGGCATTTTGGTTTTCAGTTTGAGTATTTTTCTTTTCTGTCTGGAATTCTGTAACTGAAAACCTCATTCAGAATATCTAAGTACATTTTCACATTCACTCTCAATTACCTTGCTAAAACTACCTATCAAATCTTGTTACACAATTAATTTGTAGCCTTGTGTTACAGGACCAGAAAAAAAAACCAAACAACAAACTTGTATAAAGAAAGAAGCCAACATTCATTATTTTTACGTTTTCAGAAAGGTTATCGATTTATGGGGCTTAGTTCATTATTTTTAATGATGGAATTATGCACATAAGAGTTTTGTTTTTCAGGAAGGCAATTTTTTTAAAACAAAATGTTCAGTAAGAAAGTATGTTAAATGACCGGAGATAGCGTTCTTCAAGATTTTTTATAGCAACTGAGACATTAGTCAGAAATAGAGATTTTCTCAGGGAGGAAAAAAAAAAAAAAAAAAAGATTATTTCTCTCTGGGTTTTATTTCTCCAGAGAAAATGGATTCTTCATAGTCGAACTATGGAATAGTCCTGAGTGTAAGGACAAGGAATAAATACAATAAAAAAACCCCTGTTTTCAGAGCAAAGTCAAAATCAAGAAAACGCTGCTGCTTAGAGATTTCTCTTTACCCAATTGTTAAAAGACTCTCCCTAGGATCTGGTATAAATGTTCAAAACAGAAAACTGAATGTCTTAGCTTTTAGAATCTTAACAACTCACAAGCCACCACCACCACCACAATCCAGTGACATAAGGGAAAAGTTTGTAAATTATCTTCTTATCCACCTACCCCTTTTCCCCTCTGGGGAAAGCACTGATGTTATCAGTCACAGGTCTATCCCTTTTTAGGAATCCTTCAGGATTTCGGCTCCACACCTTAACAGGGTTAAAAATCTAATTCTCTGGAAAGAATTGTCTTCCAGCTACAATCCACCTTGCCAGGATTTTCTTCCCAGCACTCTCATTCTTCTCTTTTGTATTTTTAGTTTAATTTTCTGCAGCAAAGACTGTGTTGAAGTCTCACCCTATTTCACAGAAGAATTTCAAATTTTTTATCCTGAACGTCCATGAAAATGAATTTTTGGTATTTTTTAAATGTCTGGCTCCTCTACAAAACACAAAAGTTGGCTTTACTGTAGTACCACATACTGTAAGCATGAGATGCCTTACAGCAAACAAGCTCCTGAATTGTGGTCAGGTTACAGGACTGAAATGCATAGAGCAAGGCATTGCAGCCCCCTTACTCAGCACACTTAACAGTCAGGATAAAAGGTGAAGTTCTTGTCATGCTTCTAAAAACCTTCTTATCAGGAGTTCAGCAGTGACATATCAACTCTGGATGTTTAGATTTCATCAGTGGCTTATGCAAAGATGTAACTTCAGGAGCAAATTTTAAAGTAAGTTCCTTACACACAGTTTATTCTCCTATGTGCAGCAGAAGGGGCATGCACTAAATGTAAGTCAGCCTCAACTGCTCCTCTGGTTTGCTGGGAACTAGCACCAGTCAGCAGCTGACACATGATCCTGCTACCCAAAATGTACACACAAGAAAGCAACTTGCATTCAGTTTACTGGACACTACTCAGGTTGATTTGGGCTTCAGAACAGGAAAAGCTGGTTTAACAATGAGAACAGTTATGGACAACGACCTTTTAAGTCTACAGGGAACTGAGCTTCACCTGTTGGGATTGTGCACATCTCATTCTCTGTTAGATTGAACTGCTAAGCTTACTCTTACTTTTTTTTTTTCTGCTTTTCTGTTAAGCGTAGAGAAAAGGCTTTAATAACTTTTGAAACATCGGTGGCTGGTTAAGGGGGGTATATTATCTCTTCTAAGAAATTACATCAATCATTTTCTAAAAACGATCTAGAAATATTGTGACAGTCGTCACCATCCACTACCATACTGACAGGGTGTATCAGTAGAGGCAGATGCCACACCACAAAATCTTGCAGAATTGTGTAACTCTTGAATAACTGATACAGCATATGTGACAAGCCATGTTAAAACTGTCTCAGAGACTGATCTGCAACCTCAAAGTTAATGGATATATTTTCGTAGATTTCAGTGAGCTGTACTTTGGGGGCTTAGTTCCTGGAAAAGTAGAATGTCAGCAATAAATACTAAACAAGAGATCTCATTATTCTAACTGGACTTTTACTGAAAAGTAACCAGAAAACCTTGAATGCTTTCTGCTTTATAATCGAGAAGAGTATTCAAAGATGTTCTACCTTTGAAATAAGAATTCATTAGTGTCACCCTTTAAAGTCATTAATGTCTATTTCTATCAATTTCCAGCTTTCTTATAAGCATTTGTAGTCTACCAGTCTTCCAGGTTCTGCTTGAACTGAATCAGAAGGGACTGAAATCAATCTGCTGTGATATCAACAAATACGATATGAATATTTTAGGCTTCTTTTCTTAAATTGTAGTTTTTTATCATTCCGATATTATCACAGTGCCTTTGTGAAAGCCAGTCAAGAACGTCTCTTGTGCAGTCTTTGCCTCAAAAAACATGGTTTCGTGGTGCTCCCACAAAGAAAGACTTACAGACTACAGCTGAAGAAATGAATCCCTTTTGCAAAGTATCTGCTAACCACTCATCAGCCGGGAGCTCCTCAGTACTGGGGAATCTTCCGACTGGCACATGTGTAGGAAAAACCTCTACAGGCAGTCTACATAGACATGACTTTGGGCAAAGCTGGGAAGCAGATTTATGGTGCAGGTTTAACTAGAGCAGATAAACACACACAGGTACACATACAGAGAGACTGGAGCAGATAAAGATTCTCATCTTTTGAAACCAATGACAAGACCCCTGGAGAAGGGTAACATGGACTGCTCAGAGCAAGAACTACTTTGGAAATGACATAATTTGTATACTACAAGCTGATTTCACCAAAATCTTAAGGTAAGAGCTACTCATGAACATTTTTTTACACTGTGTGCTTGTTATTATTTTAATCTCTTCCCATGTGCAATAATATTTCCAAGTATATAAAGAAAAAGCAAAGACTTCAAGTTGTCTAAAATTTTTTGTGCTTGTTCACCAGCAATGATAAAAACAAATCTAAAAAGAATTTTGCAACATAATCAGCTGAAGATTCAACCTAATTTTCAAAACTACTGTGGAAAACACTGCTGTAATATTCAAGACTTGAAGCTCCATGGTTACAAAAATAAAACCAAAACCAAACCAGAAACACCTGAAACAAACCAGGGAGGCCAGGAATCATTACTGGAACTCATCAGCTAAATACCTTTTCCCTTAGAAGCAAGTCTTTAAGGAGAGTGCACAAGCACGTTGGCTGGGCTGTATTATTTTAAAATACTTTCTTTTTTGAAAAGCTGATAGATATATTTCACTCTAAAATAAGATCAAGGTTGCTTTATTTAATAGTGTGCCTTATACGTTGTTACAGCAATATATTAATCTCAGCTTATCAATAATGAGTTTGAATCATCTGACCAGCAGAAGGAATTGGAAAAGTAACCTCCCTGTCAAAATAGTGCGACCATTGTCAATCCAGTAAAAACTTCCAGTAATTAAACATGGCAATACCTTATGAGTTTTAGGAAAATTTAAGAAAACACCTTAGAAGAGCTGGTGCAAAAGTTAAAGAGGAGGATACTAAAAACAACTTTCCTGAAGCCAAAAAAAATTCATAATGTAAGTCAATAAATTATTAAAGTTAGAAACAACAATAGTAAGGAAAAAATATGTAGTGTTATATTTCAATCTGATTCGCAGTACTTTGAGATTTATTTTACCAGTTCTTATTTCATAATGTATTTTAAAGTTAATTTGATGTTCTTTATGATGAATTTTTAACTGAGATATTCTTTTTCCATAATTTAGCCCACAGACATTTGAATCACAAACTTCCACTAATACATTTCCATATAAACTGTTCTCTTTTAAAATTCATCTGCTTCAATTACTTCTTTCTTACCTGAAGTCATAAAGCTCCATATGGGATGTGTGAACCTTTCTGTTGCCCAGGGCTATGTTACAGGGGGCACAGGAACATATTCTTTCTCTTGTCAAAGACATTCAGCTGGTGAAGTGCAGAAAAGCTGTAAGAGAAAAACAAGAGTTAGTACTAATGAAGAAAATGAAGAAAAATTGTTGCCTGAAAAACAGTACATATGTGTTGCCAGGGAAAGACAGAAATTGGCAACATGAAAGGGGAAAAAGTCAAACAGTTTTGAAAACAGTAAACTGCAAGTAAAGCCCATTTCCTCCAATGTCACTGGAGTATAACTTCTAATAGTGTTTCCCATTGCAGACAAAACCACTGGGGTCAAATGAAACCAGGATCCCAAAGCTGAGCAGGCATCCAGTAAAGAAGCCTGTTATCCTCATCAGTGTGTGCAAAGGAATAAAAAAGAGGACATCCCATTTCCCAACAATACTGGTAGTTGCCATAAATATTGTGAAAGAAAGATGAAAATTCGCAGAATAGTGTCTGGCTGTGGATATGCAAACACAACTGCAATGGTGTAGGGTGGGCTGTGACACATAGAAGCTTTGCAAGGCTTCTTCCTCTGTGAGGATGGCCTCCTCCAAAGGAATAAAAATCAATCTGTTGGGGCTCACCAGTATTGCCGTGAGATACATACAAAATAATCAGTAACTGGGCTGAAATGCAATGAGTTTCTCTCTCAGCAGTCAAAAGTTCAAGCAAAAGCTACACCAGTACCATATGCCCTCCATCTCCATGGCACCATCTCTTGCACAAGGCCATCTCACTTGGTCTTTAAGCAGAGAAAAGCTGATTCTAAGTGTTCATTAAACTGACTTGTGACAAAAAAAATTGTTATTTAGCCAACAATCAAAAAAAAAAACCCCAGTATCCAGCAGTTAAATAATTACTATTATTTATATATTTAATATATTGCATATTTGTTTACATATTGTAACAAAATACTGCATTCTCCAGCTCTCCTCAGCACAGTGGGAAACATTTTCCTATTCTAACATTTTTTTAAACACCAATTTTCACTGTGCTTGTTTCATGTCTGTTATTAGATCGGCATAAAACTATTATAATTCTAATATATTGAAAATTATTATTATTATTTACACTGAATTTATCATATAATATCATATGGTCAATGGTTTTTACAGTCCATGAATTTTGAAATAATAATACTATTTTAATCTGAACCACCACACACTTCATAGGCACAAAAAAAGAAATAGAGTATTTTACTGCCATTTCTACTGATCCTTTTATGGTTATTTAGTTAATAGTTTAAAAAACACAGTATTTTAAAACCAAATATTGTTTCATTATTTTCAAAAGTCTCTATCAGTGTAAAGTACTGGTTTACAGAACTCTGTCAATACCTCAAAATATTTTTAAACATCTATCTAAATGACTAAAACTAGATTTTTAGTGATGAGACAACACAAATTCAACAAAGTTGCTTGTACAATCTCCATTATTGTAACTAATAATTACATTAAAAAGCTCAGTTCAGCTTCCATTTCAGTCAATGAAATAATGCATGAAGTGACTATGAAAACTTGAGATTAAACCAGAGGCTAAATATAGAAGCCAATCTCCAGTGTTGTGACAGCATTCCTATCTACAGCCACTGCCCTGCAAAACTGAAGCAAAATAGTGTATTTGCAGTGCTGTACTAATATAACAGACTCTTACACAAACAATGATGCATGTGCAAAGCAGTTCATAATGCAGACAAATGCTAGAGACTAGAACAGAATACAAAGATAATCACACTGATGTCATAAAAACAGAAGTAATTTTTCAAACCTGCAAGAGCAGAAACAGTGGGAGTCAGCGAGGAATACCATGAGCATTGTTAGGGAAACAGAGAGTTCTGTGTGAACAAAAATTAAAAAGACTGACACAGTTCACATTAGCGAGTAACTAATTCAGGATATGATAGAAGAACCCAAAACAGTGAAATGTGTAAGCAGGGCAGATCCAGTGCTCTCTCATAATACAAAGAAGATACAGTTAATGAAATCACAATGCAACATTTAAATATGTTACAAACTGGTTAATGGGGAATTCTAATACAACACAAAATTAACCAGGACAATTCACTGCAGGAGAATACTAAGAGATTAAAAATGGATGATGCATTTCAGTGACTGTACTCCCAAAACACCTGGGATCTTGTGTTTGATCAAGCAGTCAGTCACTGCTTAACCCAAATGGGGATTTTTCTTACTCCTCTGAGCTGTTTGTTCCCCAGGGAGCAGTAACACCTAGAACAGTCCTACTAGCAGTGAAAACCCCCTAAAATGGCCAGCATACTGTGCTGCAAAAGCTTACTCTCTGTCAACTGAGCTGTAATAACTGGCCATGTTGCTCTTAGACACATCAAATCTGAAGCAGTTAGCCTTAAGTTTAATTCCTTCAGGAGGAAGGAGAATGATGACAACAAAATAATAACTAAAGGGAACAGTTAAAACTGGTATTTTTTGAATGTTCAGAATGCATAAACATAAAAAATTAAAGCTGCTTGACTGACGCATATGAACAGGGTGGTAACAGTGTGCTCAGAAACAAGCTAAGGAAGTACTTAGTCCACTGGACCAGCTTTGTAAAATGGTGACAACAGCACATGGAAAATTTTCCCGTTGGAACCTAAGTTAGGTCTTACAGATAAATGCTGCCATAGGCTGCGCATTTGCCAGCTCCAGTCTGCCAGAGAAGGGCTGACTTCTGCTCACTGTGAATACATGCACAAATACTGACAACAAGCCCAGCCCGAACTGCACCGGTCCTGCCCTCTCTCACTGCCCAAACCCCACAGGCATTTTTTGTTTGCTGTTTCAGCAAATACCTGATATTTAGCAAGATCTTCAACAGCTCCAAAAGACTTTAAGAAGGATCTACCTGGAATCACTTCAGTTTGGGACTAGCTGGTTCAGTTTGCAAAGTTAACCAAAGCTTTATTAGTACCTTTGCTTAATAGTTCCTTACAGTAAGAAAGTTATAGACCCTGTCTTGACCCTCTGTTTGCCCCTTGAGTCACAGGCAGTGACTTTTATTACTGCTACTGTTCCTGGGTCTCATCTTTTCTGTTTTTTAAGACAAAGCTGATGTGCTAAGAGAGGCAGCTCATACCACAGGGTAAATCAATTTTCAGGCCCTAAGTCAAGAAACTCCAGAGAGCAGTCCTACAAGCCTTAGCATGTAGGCCTCTGCCAAGAATAATACCATGTCAGCCTCGGGCAGATAACACATGAGGAAACTTCGACACTAATCATGAAATAAATATATTTCCCCTGGCAAAACCGGGAGATACCTATGTCAGGACAGATATAAAATCAAAATGATAGTGTTCTCAACAGATTTTGAAGGTAAGAAACGTACAGTACCACTGCTTGTTGGATGGAGCTCTACACAAAAGTTTGAGGAAGCTGCTTTTTCAAACTGAACCTGGATTTTTCCAAATGTCTCTCAGAGCTGAGCTGAAACACATCCATGTCAAGTGGAAGTGTCTGGCTCTAACGAGGTTTGATCTTCCTAATCTGACAGGTTAGAAAAAGCTAATACCAGGATACAGGAACCTTAATCCAGCCGGCCAGGCTCACACCTGACATTCAGACAGAAAACCAGCCAGACACATGATTGTTCTCCAGGGCTCCATGACACACTTGTCAGAAAAAGTCTTAGCCAGCTACTACTGCCTTGAGCATTCAAGAATAATAATTTAAAAAGCCCAAAAGAAAAGAAAAGGAAAAAAAAAAAAAAAACACCACAAATTCTTTGCAGGCACTTTCGAGGTTACAGTTGTTTTGGTTTTTTTTAATACATTCTTTCCCCCAGTTAGTACTGTGAACAGAAATGTTAACACAAGATTATTAAGAAGTTTCTCTTCAAGCTCTGATTACCATAAGCAATAGGAAACAATCTTTAGTCTATGCTGTTTTCTTTTATCATAAAGGAAACAAAACAAAGGCAAGATCATTGGGATGTAGCACCAAATATTTCTGTCTTATTAATACCTCAGAAACTCCAAAAACAAAATGGCTGCCGTCCCACAGAGCTCTGAAAACACGAAAGAGGCCCTTCACAGAACACACTGTCATCAATCACATTTCATCATCATATATTCCACAGAAAACATAAGCACTCTTTTATAATTTAAAGGAGATATTCTGTAGTCTTCTACATTTTCCTAATCATTAGTAACCTATAATCTTCCTGGGTTTGACTGCACACCTCCCAGTCAGGCAATAACGCCATTGACTGTACTGGTTACGATATAGAAAATCATAAAATCATAAAATGGTTAGAGCTGGAAGGGACCTTAAAGATCATCAAGTTCCAACCCCCCCGCCATGTGCAGGGATACCTCTCCCTAGAGCAGGTTGCTCCAAGCCCCATCCAGCCCCGCCTTAAACACTTCCAGGGATAAGGCATCCACAACTTCTCTGGGCAACCTGTTCCAGTGCCTCATCACCCTCACAGTAAAAAATTTTCAAGCCTACAGCTAGATTTGTTGGTATTTCACTACTTGTGTTGTATACATTTTTTCTTTTAAATACAACCTTTTAGAAACAGATTTGTCTTCTTTCTACCTGGAAGTATTCACTGTCACTGCTCTTCAAGAAGGATTCTGCATCCCTAATCCTTCGGTGGCAAACACTGAGGGACTTGATTTTACCAGAGCTTTTCCCCAGAATCCTGTCAGAACACAGGATTCACTGCAGCCCAAACCCAAAAAACTGCAAAGCATTGTTCATGCTTTTAAAGGCTAGAGAGCACACAGAAAAATGATTAAACAAAACCCAAAAGACCTCACTTACATTGTAACCTTTCCCTGCCACTTCCAGCCCCACTCAGGCTGCTCAGATCAGCTGTCAGGACAGTGAAACCAACTTGCTATAGCTCCTCTGTCAAAAACTCTTCAGCTGTAGCCAGCAATTACCTCCACATCTTGTGGCTTTTTTTTAACTCAAGAATTCTTAAGTATTACTTCTATATCATTGTTTCTTGCCTGGGAATGTGAGTATTGCCCTATTTCTTAGACATTGCCACCCAACAGCCTGTTCAGCTCTAGGATGCAGCATTTTCTATACCGGGGGCACTGCTTCCAGCCGTTGGTTGCTCTTGCTTTCCTTCCAGCTCTCAATTTCTTCTGAGGTAACACTTTCCATCCAGACAGAATAGTGTAAGTGTATATAAATGAAATGGAATACAAGACTACTAAAAATAAAAATAAAACAATTTCTTTACGTTCAGTAGCACAGATTTTACTTTGCCTTGAGCATTTGTGTTCGATGTTTCAAAATATTTTCTTTCTTCTGGCTCCTACTGTAAATTTTAAATTAAAGAAAAGCATCTAATGCTATAGGATTCTCAAATGTACCACTTCTGTCAGAACTAGGACATACGTCTCACCAGTGAAAGTGTTATTTTTCTCCTCTACCCAGTCAAATATGCTCTTTGGGCAAGAACCATCTCTCTTTGAACAAATATCTGAGTATCTTAAGTACATCTAAAACTCTGACAATATAAAATAAGCAACATACCAAAGAAAGACTTGCTTGTTACTCACTTTAATTAAAGCATTTATTCATTGCACTCCGATGTTAAGGCTTTACCTTATTACACTGGTGAGTATAAATCCTCCTGGTTTTGTATGTTATAACAGAATGCATCCAGTAATCAATATGAAGCAGGGACCAATCCTTACAGTTTTGTAAATTAATAGTGCAGCTGTTGTTAGTAACATATCTATAATTTCTTTTAATGTTCATATCAATCTGCTTTATTTTATTGATGGATTTGACCCTGATATTCACCTTCTCTAACAGTCATATGATCATTTACATTCTTCCTTCTTATATTTGCTATTCTTAGAATAAATGGAGCTTTATGAATTTGAGATCAAAAGACTTGGTCCCCTTGGCTATTAAAATATTTCTGAGAGTTAACGTTTATAGTATAAAAGAGACCAAAGAGCCTGAAATTAGGGCAATACTCTCATATTTCTGAACTGCAATATGTTATTTGTAATTGTCCTCAATTTAGCGTATTTCCTTCTTCTTTGTGAAACTACTGAGAGATGGAAAGGTAGGGAGCTTTTAGAGCAACATGATAAAGGGAAAATCAGCAATAAGATATAAGCTGATACAGCAAATGTACAGTAAACAAGAGTAGAAGTGGTAAGAGCTGTCAAAAGCAGGTACTGTAAATAGTGTAAATTTTTAAGCATTTCATATTCTCAGATACAGTATTGCAATACTCGTCCTTTTCCATCTACAAAGGGCAATACTGAACCCAGGCTACCTAGCTTTGTTTTGACATAAATTAAATATGGAATTTGCCATTTTTGAAATAGTTGGTAAAGGAGACCCTAAACTACATTTATGCTGCACTGAAGATGGAGGTCATTTTGTACTTCCCTGCTGCTTGCTTCTTTTCTATTTAGGGAATGTAAAACCATAAACAGTTTGAAGGACTTCAAGAGTTCAAAGGCTATAGTGCAGTTTTAACCTCGTTCTTGCTAAAAGAGCAAGACAGTATCTGCTTCCTGTTTCCCCTCTGCAAGGTTTACACCATCAGCAGTAAAAGCTGGGTGAGTTTCATTAATAACTACTGTACCTTATTTACACACTGGTTTCAAACACACACCTGGCGGGTCAGAAATAGTAGACAAAGAAAAGTAAATTATCATAAAGTCATTTTTTAAAAAAATCAAACCAGCACTAGCAAAACAAGCTCAAAAGAATTTTGGTAATTGCCACACTGAGAGAATAGGTATGTTTTTATTTCTTTAGTTTTAACCCATGACAGAAGCAAAAGATGCCTGTTGATTGAATCACAAGTAATCAAGAATTACTTGTGAACCTTAAGAAACATCTTGTTGCTGTCACTGAATGGAACAATAAACAAAACTATCCCAGTCTTGAGGAAAAAAAATGGGACAAAAGTGTGCTAACCAGAATAGTATAATCTGTAAGCGTAATAATTTAAATAAACTCCTCTGTGAGCTTTGCCCATGTTGCCCTAACTTCTTTTCTCCTGGACTATCCTACCTGTTTTATGGTTTTATCACTAGGAATGAGGACCTTTGTGCCTCTTCGTGCAATCATTCCTGCATAGATGATAGATACAATTTAACTCATCTAAACAATCTGAACTACTTTCATTTGATCATTCTTCAGAACAGTGACATTGATAGTCACCAAAATTATTTTTCATATGAAAAAAAGAAACTTCCCCATGCGGGAGATTTATATTTAAGGCAAAAAAATTCCCTTTAGATTCTCACCTAGAAAGCATGCTTTCCATACTTACTTCAGCAGCAAAGAATTTCCATTTATATCTTACCTCTTCCATTCTAAATCTTGGCAACATAAATCCACAATATAACATAATTTCTCTATATCAATGAACATACAAGATCAGATGAGAATTATGGGTTGAACATCCAGTTGCAGAGGGTGCTGCTAATAAAATGTATTAGCAGTATTACCTTTGAGGTGAAAGAGGTTTAAGCAACTGCTTAATATCCTCAAATAAACATGAGTACTTCTGCCCAAGCAGATGAGTCCAGCACATTGCACTGCTTTATCAAACTCACGGATTTCATTACATCTTTTAAAATATTTTGCTGCAGCTTCTGTACATCTGTTCCTACGTATCTTCTACAGAGATTTCATGGCTGAGCTCACATATGGACTGCTCATTAGATTGGTAAGAACTGTAAATAAAGGCAGGAAACCTGGGTTTGTAGGCAGACCTAGCATGCAGTTAAAAAAAAACATAAAAATCAAAACTAATTTGAGAATTCTGTTATTAGAGGTTTCTCCTTAGAAACTTAATTCCAAACAAATATTGACAAGTAAAAATTCGATAAAATTGTCAGTTCATTATAAAGACACAAGTGAAATAAGGTAAATACAGAAAAATACGCTTGAACAGGAATTCGTGATGTCCTATATTCCCTGCCACTTTTAACACTCCCAAGTGTTCTTCATCTTCCCAAGATGTGTTCTTGGATTTCAAACTGGGATAACAGCCATCTGAAAAGGTTTCATTTGCTAAAGAATAATTCTTTCAAACATATTCAGCCGAGTTCTCCCACCAGGTATCCATCCAACAAACAGGATGTTTAAAATATTCCTCTCTGGCAAGCTGTCTCATTTTCTTTTCAAAAGACACATGAGCTCTCTTAAACAATTTCTCGAAAGATAGTTCTCAACATGTGGGATTAATCATAGCCCAAAGCTTGCTTCTGACATGTGATTAACTATTTCTACCTGACATAAAGGACATGGGCCAAAGCATTTCAGTGTTGTTGCTCTTCACTCATGCCCTGTACTTAAAGATCTGTGGTATGGGAAAAGGGGAGGGAGTACATCATTCATACTTTATAAGCACAAGGCCAAAAGGGAGGAGGATTTTTACACAATCTGTTGATTTCCTGTGTTTAAGAACTGTCCCAGAATTAAATTTCTCCACATTTATCACGTCACAAGATTGCAATGATTTATACAGTGTATCAGGTGCTACTACAAGGTTCCTCACATCATAAACACAACTTATAATGCATCTCATGCATGATATGCACCACTAACAATTTAGCTTGATGAAAGCTATCCTTATGCCTTTTATCATTCAAGCATGTTAATGACTTCCCCAAAAAGATTAGTGAGGAGCCTAATAGACCAAAAACCTATTTCAACAATCGTTTCATACAGTCTTTCAGGGATGCAATGTGAACTACTGCATCTAAATGATCGTTCCCTTAATAACTCAGGAATAATCACACCCTCTGCACTTGTGCCAGGCCATTAGGGCATTTTAACAAATTAATGAATTTGTATTTTTATGAGGAGCTGCACCAGGACAGGAATTGTTCTTTGAAAAATACATCTAACTTGTATGAGAGATGTTTGCACTGAATTACTTACTCTTCTTCCCAACACGGAGGTGTAAATGAGAAGGAGATTGACAAAAGAAACAGTCACTGTTGCTAGTAAGAAATAACATGAACCATTGCAATAAATCTTTCTCTGATTCCTGAGGGCATTTTCTAACAGAGTACCCAACATCACTGGAAACATTTCTTCACTCAGAGAATTTCCTTTCAGTTATTTATGTGGATATGACTATACATCTATGTATTTGGATATACACCTAGGTATTTGGGTATGACTATACATTTCTCTACAGAAGCCCATGCATATGTTCTGCATGAGACAGGAGGTTTGTTCCAGGGAGGGTATCCTCTGGGCCCACATTCCTGACCTGTGTTACTGCACAAAGTTGCTCACACTCCTTTGTTTCTCTTTACAGCATAAGCACATGGAGATTGGGAAATTCTTTAATAAGGGACTGTATTTTTGAAGTTGGATTTCTCTCCTTCCACTAGTTCAGTAACTTTTCTCTCTTACCTGAATATATTAAGAAAGGCTTAAGTGAAGATAAAAATACTGTCAAACGAAACTTCTAAACCTGGACTTCGGATTCTTAAACTGTTTCTTGTTCTCTCTCCCATGAACTTAAACAGCTCATTCAAATGTCCAAATTATTTTCTTAGCAATAAAACTCTCAGCTATGCCCCAAACCAGTTCCTTTGCCATTCACTAGTCTGCTCTCAGACTATTTGTCTTCACGCTTCCTTTAATCTATAACAGACCTTGCATTTCAAATGCTTCAGTACTCTTTTTGTGTTCTGCTTTAAAAATCAAATTATAAATTATTTTTATCATATAAAATGAGTTCTTGCCACAAACCCAATCTTGTATTTCCTTTTTCCAGTTACCTTTCTAATTCTTCAGTTGTGTAATTTGCCTAAACCATTATCTTGTATTGACACAGTTGGCAAGCTGCACAATGCAAAAAACACTTTATTACTGCGCAATTTTCAATATACAAGCTTTGCTACATTGAATTTTAGACAGTCTGCCTGAGCAAGGTCATACCTGCATTTCCAGTTATTTCTTGTATCAGTTGGCATGATTAAATTGAAAAGATAAATCACTGAGTTGTTGAGTCTTGAACTATAAATAAAGACACTAATAGGCCATTTTCTGTTAATTTTACTCCAGTGCAGTGGGACTATTTGACCAGAAGCAGATCTGAAAAATACTGTAAAAATTTTAGATTATGTAGAAGATTATTTTCTTGTTGACTCACTAGTTTTTAACTTCTAAATGAAAACAATCTAGAAAGAACTCATATCCCAGGAGTTCTTTCTGATCAGTACTTTACAGCTACTCAGTGGAAGTTCTTGCAAATCATCTGTGGTCTGCCTCTTCTGGAGGTCACTATTACAGAGTTTAAGAGTTTTATGAGTGAGGGGAAGAGCAATGGCTTCCTGTTATCACCACAATCCCTGCTCAGGTATTTCACAAATGATTACTGCCATTGGTATCTGAAAAGAGAAACTTCCCAGTCCATCTTGACAAAATAATAACTAATGAAATGTACAAAAGAAATCAAATGAAGACCATTATTTATACATGTCCCTGAAAGGTTAAGACAAAAAGCATATAGGTATCGGATGCTAAGGTGTGATCTAAAACCCAAGAAATCCAAAGCAAGGATACACACTGCAGTGCAACTTTCAGACCAGTGTCAAAGAATCACCAGTGTTGCGGTGAATTTCCCTTATGAAAGAAATAGTAGCACCCTGCCCACTACTGCTCGCATTTTTCACGTTGTCCTTTATTGATTTGTTTCCTAATCTTCCTAAGACTTCACTTGTTGGCAATGCTATTTGCTTTTGTGGAACTTTAGGAGGTTTCTGTTGATCCATTTCTCTGCCTTGTTCTGGTGCCCCAGAATGGTAGCACACCCACTCCTCCCAGTTTTGCACTGTCTGCAGTTTGCCAAGGGGACATCCTGTTTCATAACCAAGGTCATTAAGGAAGGTATTTTACAGTACTGGCCGCAGTATCTGAGGCGTACTGTCCATCTGATGCATTCTCTGATTGATGTTTCCCAAAAGTGTAAATCTGACTTTAAAGGTGGCCACCTGAGAGGTCATCAGCATGCAGTCAAGAAAATTGGAAAATTACAGCTCAGATACTTGTAAATGCTGCATCATAGGCTGATACGGTACATAGGGAGAATCTATTTGTCTGGGGCAGCTCTCTACTGCCTGAACCATGAAACATTGCTTTCTATCTTCCTGAATTTACTCTTCAATGTGCAGATTCTGCAGGAATGCAGTCAGGAGCGGTGATAACACCAGCCTTTCTTACCACATGTCAATGATTCACCCCCAGAGCTCTGAAGGACACACAAATATAATGTAAAACTTCATGAAAAGTCATGAAACTTAAAAGAATTTTATCATAAGGAAAGCAATTCAGAGAAGTATTTACAGTTCATTAAACAACAAACTGCGGAGGAAGAGAAGCTACTTCCAGATGTAGGAAACAAGCCATTGAAAAGAAATGCGGCTACACAGCTAGTGAATTATTACTAAAAAAAGACTGCCAACCAGTGTTCTTCCTAAAGCAGAGCATTGTTTCACCCGGGGGTGTTTACACTGGCTACAAATTAGCTGTACAAGCTTTCTTCCAGTTCCTGTTATCAGATGGATTTTCTCAGAATATCTGCTAGAATGTAAGGTAATGCATCTCCTGGAGTACTTTTCTTTCTCAAAGTGACTCCTAAAGCAGATTGAAGGATGACAGATTCACTTTATGGCTATTTTAAATTTATTCCATCTCTACTAGAAAGAGCTTTGAGAAAGATTTCTCTGAAACGATCACAAAATGATGAGTTTTCGATTCTTGGAGAAGTAAGGAGGGGGGTCAGCAGAACTGCTACCTTGGAATTCCAGAAGGCAGACTTTGGCCTGTCTAGGAGACTGGTTGACAGAGTTCCCTGGGAGGCAGTCCTGAAGGACAAAGGTCTCCAGGAATGTTGGAGACTTGTAAAGAGGGAAATCTTAAATGTGCAGGAGCCGGCAATCCCCATGTGCTAAAAGATGAGCTAGCAGGGAAGAAATCCAGCCTGGCTGAACTTGAGCTTTGGCTGGAACTCAGGAAAACAATAGAGTTTATGGCCCTTGGAAGAAAGGACAGGCAGCTCAGAAGGACTACAAGGAGGTCATGAAGTTACGCAGGGGGAAGGCCAAAGCCCAACTAGAACGTCACCTGGCTACCGCTGTAAAAGACAATAAAATAATGCTTCTATAAATACATTAGCAACAAAGGGAAGAATAAGGAGAATCTCCATCCTTTATTGGATGCAGAGGGAAACACTGACAAAGGATGAGGAAAAGGCTAGGATACTTAATGCTTTCTCTGCTCCAGTCTTCAACAGGAAGCTGGAAAAAAGGGACAGGGAGCAGAATGAATCCCCCATAATCCAACAGTTAGCAAACTGCCACACCACTTAGACACACACAGGTCTATGGGGCTGGATGGAATCCACCCAAGAGTATTGAGGGAGCTAGCAGATGAGCTCACCAAGCCACTTACCCCTACAGCTTTTACAACTACCTGAAAGGAGATGGTAGCGAAGTGGGTATTGGTCTCTTCTCCCAAGCAGTAAGTGACAGCACAAGAGGAAATGGCTTCAAGTTGTGCCTCATGAGCTCTAGGATAGATATCAGGAAAAACATCTGCACTCTAAGGGTTGTCAAGCAGTGGAACAGGCTGCCAAGGGAAATGGTTGAATCACCATTCCTGGAGGTATTTCAAAAAACATATAGATGTGGTGCTTTAGGATATGGCTTAATGGTGGACTTGGCAGTGCTAGGTTAACAGTCGGACTTGACGACCTTAAAGGTCTTTTTCAATCTAGACAATTCTATGACAGAATGGTAAGAAACCACAGATAGAAGGCCTCCATTTCTCTGTTAAAAGGTAGCTTCCATGTATTCTTCCTCATAGTTGAAGTGCTGGGTTGGCATAAGAACACTTTTAAGAGTACAAATATTTACACTGGAATATAGGAATTGCTCTTGTCTCTTTCCCGTCTTCCCTTTTCCCACTGTTAACAGAAAAATTGGAAAAAGTGACCAACTCCAATGTTGGTATTGTCTAAAAAGTATATTCTGGAAATATTCTGACCTGTAATTATCCAGTAACTTTTCAAATCCTTTATTATTTTGTTTCAAGATGTCTACAATGTGCACTCTATCATCTTTGGTCATCTATTCTATATAAGCTCTACGATAGTATACTATCTCCTGTAAAATGAAAACATACTTAAGTTTATCTAGAATTAATCACTTTCCAAGTACATAGCCCTGTCTATAAAATATCACACAAGTATTTAAACTACCCTCAAGTCAGCAGAACCACCAAAGAAATAGTTTATTGTTTTGAGACAGTTGTATGATGAGATGCAATACAATGAGACGATAATAGTCATTAAAGAGGAAAACAGTGCTGCTCGTACTAAAGATGAGGACCAAGAAGGATTTATTACACATTTGTTTCTTCAAGGAAGGCCACCACACTCAGTAAACAGTAATTTGTCTTATGCTTCTGCTGTTTCTTTCAAAGGAAGTAAGGCCAGAAAGTCTGTTAGAATAATGTGTGAAAAGATAAGCAGATGTTTTTCAGCAGTCTGAAACTGGCAGACCTCCACTACAACTAATGTGCATACACAGACACCACAGAAACTTAAACAGAGACCACAGAAATACTCCGAGCATTATTATAATCTAAACATAAAGAAGAATTGATAATTTGAGTCAATTCTTGCAGGGTTCAGTTTGTATGTCTCTGGAGATGAACTCTGCAAAGAACCAACTTCTTCAAAGCAAAGATGTGATCAGAGATCATGTTTATGTCACTGAGCGATGTAAATAATGATGCCCTGGAGTTAAAACTGTGCTGAACTTCTCCAATCTAAATTGATGCTTGCATGATCTGACATTTCCTGGCTTTTGTGAAACCAAATACAATATATTTACGAATCAGACAGTTGTCTTCAATATTACAGTGCTGTCAATTATTCCGTCTCTCTGATGTTTAATATTTCATGTAATAACAAAGACATTATTTAGAGAGCTACTATCTGGTGAGAAACTTCAGAGGAGGAAACTCAGTCCCCCAGATGACCACTCATATGAGCCAGCACTAGAATGGCCATTTCAGTGTAATACTGGCTACAGAGCAGGAATCATTAAAAGACTCTCAAACACATTGACTTTTGACAGAGCTGGATCAAACCTGGTTGTAAAAACATTGAATCTTTTTTCTGTTTTAAACAGAAAAATCATGCCCTAGTCAGACCAAAAGGAGTCTGCCACTGTCACGGTTTAACCACAGTCCCCAACTTAGACCACGCGGTTGCTCACTCATTTTCCCCAGTTAGGATGCAGAAGAGAATCAGAAAAGTGAGCAACTTAGTGGGTTGAGGTAAAGACAGTTTAATAGGTAGAGCGAAAGCCACACATGAAAGCAAAGCAAAACAGGAATTCATTTGCTGCTTGCCAAGGGCAGGCAGGTGTTCAGCCATCTCCAGGAAAGCAGGACTCCATCACACATAATGGTTACTTGGGAAGACAAACACCATCACTCCAAATATTCCTCCCTTCTTTCTTCTTCCCCAGTTTATATACTGAGCATGATACTACACGGTATGCTCAGTTGCGGTCAGCTGCCCAGGCTGTGTCCCCTCCCAACTTCTAGTGCCCTCCCAGCCTACTCACTGGTGGGATGGTGTGAGGAGCAGAAAAGGCCTTGATTACTTAGCACCAATCCAAACCAGCAGTGCACTATCACACTATTCCCATCCCAACCCCAAAACATAACATTACACCAGCTGCTGGCAAAAGAAAGTTAACTCCATCCCAGCTGAAACCACAACAGCCACTCACTTTGAAGGGACTATTCCATCAACATTAATAACTGGCAGGTTAATCACAGTTCTTTTTATGCAATTTCTTTCCATTCATTAAATAAAGTGCGAACAGCTCTGTTTAATTTCAAGTTCTCCACAGACTGTTAATACATTAAAAGGATTAAACTAGGAATCAATAGTTAGATCTCGACCTCCCTATGCTATTCCCTCAAAAAAACCCCACAGCCTACCAAACCAAACAGAAATACAAACTAATGCTTCTGTTCGCTTGTGGAAACCTCCAGTGAGCTACAATGCAGATTCCTCAACTGACAGCTGAGTTACTTGCATACAGAATGCCAGAAATGACAGAAATAAAGCTTTAGCTTTTCCTGGCACTATCAGATTTGATCATGGCATCAGTAATTAAAACTTTCCTTGTCCAAGTAGTGTCATCACAATAAGGTAAAGAATAAAAATGAAGAAACCATTGAACTGTAGGTTTACCTGCAAACTGGTGTTGATAAAGTTATTGAAGTTTAGTGTAGTTTTTAAAAAAAACCCTGTAGGTGAAACTAGAGATGTTACAAGAAGAAGAACTGTCCTCTTACGTAAAATACTGACTCACGCTTCTGAAACAGCTGTGAATCTGGTATATGGATTTATCAAACACGAGTTTTGCAGTAACTTCTAGAGAAAGAGCTAAAAGATAGTGTATATATTTATGTCAGGTTAGGTATGCAGCTGGTGAAATGGAGAAAGGCATTGAAATAATTTCAATTTCAATTCCTATTTTGTAATCCAGGGTAATTGGTAAGTATCCTTTCAGCCTTCCAATACAGCAGAAACATTTGCAAATGTTATTTCATTGGCTCTATATTGCAAATTAGTTCCTTTTACAGAGCTTCCTTCAATTTTCTGAAAACATGAGGGCTGCTTTGATACAGTTCATTTTGGTGCACAACATTAATTATGCCTTTATGCTGGTTGTCCATTTATTGTTTGATCTGTTCCTATGGCCACATAACATGACTTCCAGAAATTTATTGCAAATATCTCATCTGAAACAAATTCTAATTTTAGAAACTCTTCCTCATTCATAGCTGTTTTCTAAGACAGCATTCATTAAACGCCCACGGTTGTCTCCTGTATTATGTTGCACCAGCTTGAATATATTTTCCTCTTTTTTTTTTTACCTTAAAAAAAATTGTTGCTTATAGGTCAGTTTATTTTCACATCTAGTTTCACATACTATTCAGCTAAATACCCAAAAGCTGCAGGCTTGTTAATTAGTGCTATATGGATATTAATAGCAACCGATTTCAAAGCCACCAGGTCAAATGAATGCTTACTTAAGATAGCACTGTTTGTCACCAAGATAAAATGCCTTGTTACTGTTATGCATAAAATCAATTGATTTTAATTTTCTGGCATCTGTTTCAGTTCTTCTCACTTATTAGTGACTAGCATTCGTGGCTCTAAGGGAAAACTACTGAAAAAAGATTTGCTTCATCTCCAGTTAAAGGTGAGCAGCTGCTGAATGTCCAATGGCTGCTAAAAAACCTGAAACCAAGTCAGACAAATTGAGGTACAGCACTGGAAATCGATGTGCATGTGAATGGTACCATTTGCAGGATCCTATATTCTCCAAATACACAATATGAAGTTTCAGAAGAGATCAAAATACCTAGAAACACTTCAAATTCTCTATTGTATCCAAAAAAACATAATAGATGTTGTCCTGTTGGACTAGCTACAATGGCAACACTTTGGTGCCAGGGCCTTCACAAAGCACATCTTACACAAACCTGTCAGATGGAGTCTCCAGGCTGCATTTGAGCAACTCTACTTCAGCTGCTGAGAAGCCCAGCCAGAACCACTCTCCTGGAATAGCCTGAAGTGAAAAAGAAATATGATGAGAAAGGTAGGCGTGATTTCCTGAAACTGGCAATTACGTGAGCTTTGAAAATGGGTTGTTTCATTTCTGGGGTAGCTGGGAAGCACAGACAGCAGAAGACATTCTGCTGATTAGTGCAAAGCAGAAAGCCAAAGGAAAGAGCGCATTTTCAGCCAGTCACATGGAGACAGACCAGCAGCCGTGAAGTAGGTGAAGAAGATTCCTGCAGCACCAGAAAATTCCTGGGAGTCTCAAAACTGAGAAACACATTCAGATTAAAAAAGGGAGGTCACCGAGAAGGACTAGCTAAGGTGCTGTTCTAAAAGTAAAACACATTTTGATACATTCAGAAAAAGGGGAGAATCTTGTGGAATAAGGAATAAATATGGCAAAGCTGGATGGTGGATCAAAAGGAAGCCCAGAAAACTAGAACCTAGCTTAGACAAGGTAACAGCAAAGGCGAAATCACAGTGAAAAAGGCAGAGTGCCTTTCATCAGATGCTGAAGAAATTAAGTGTGGAAGTTGATGGCATATCAACAGGGCCTAGTATGGCAAGCAGTGATCTGAACAGACTGGTGCATGAAGATGCTGGGCAATGATACCTATAAAGATCCCCAGTGAGCAAGGAAGTTGATTCTGATGAGAATATCCCAAGAGGTATTATGACAACTTCAGAAATATCTTGCCTGAGCCAAAATTTTGTTTTTCTTGGGAAGATTCCAAATGCAGAAAGAGAAAATTTCTATTCTGCTTAGACTGAGAGACAGTCTAATAAATTCTGTGCCTGAGGCCAACCACAGACAACTCCAAAGTTGGCAAAAACGTTTTCTGATGACTTCTGCAACTCATGCCTGAGAATGAGCCTGATTTCAGAAAAGCATTGGCCTAGGATGCACTACAGGCTTTCCAGATAACTAACCCTGCCAAAAAGCAATTACAAAGAGGTGAAATCCCAGTGAACTAATGAACCAGCAGAGAGGGAGAATCAATGTCACTCAACACCCTCATCAATCTTGGGAGTGCGAGGGCCCAACAGTCCTGCAGTAAGTGCACATTGTACAGGGGCGCCCCTGACACTCACCAACACAGCCATCTCCTGAACACGAAGGATAAGAGCTTGTGCCTTGTGGGGCAGCAAAATGCTTCCAAATAGACCATGAGAATTACAGCTGGTATGCAAATCATTTTGAAGGATCTGAAGCTGGAATGAACTGTTATGGAACACAAAATGCTCAGGTTTTTCAAGATATGCACGCTTTGTCTGGTTTTGATCATGGTATACATAACATCAACCTTGATTCTCAAAAGGCAGTCTTTGGCAAAATCTGCTACTCTTAGAAACACGTTGCTTGTTGTAAATTGGCATAACCATGTTAAGAATGAGATAATCATAAAATGTAACCATGTGAAAATGGCTGGGACTCATGAGAGGATCCAGCTGTTTGATCAAGTTTGTTGGATCACAACTAACCTTTTGTAGCAGACTTGCTCTCAGTGGGACAGAGGGGAGCACCAGGCAGACCACGGGAAAAGGGCCAGCTGCCACCCAGAAGAGTGTAATTGCTCCTTACCTATTCTGGAAATACCAAAATGAAGTATCTTTGCATCTGATACTAAATAAGAAAAACACACAACAGAATCTCTCCAACTGGGATATGCGGAAGGTAAAATATCTATGGTGACCTTGACCGTATGAAGAGAATCCACGCAATTTCTTAATATGTGGAACTTAAGATCAGAAGGTATACTACCTACAATACTCCTGTAAGTTTTCCTCCAGATTCTGAGTGTAGATGGTTTTACTGAAAGCATTTGCAAGAAGACCGTTCTCTTTAATAACGATGCATAAATTTTGGAACAACAGACAAATGAGGATGGCAGTGTAAACACTGGAAAGAAAGGGCAAGTGCCAAGTGGCTAACATAATAACTACCAATTGGATTTTTCTGGAATAAATTACTTTTGTACTGCAATTTTAGGTTTCGATTTATTTTGAGATGCATAGAGACTATAAAAGGTAAAGTGATTTATAGAATACATATAGCTAGAACACAGAGAAATGAGAACACGTGATGAGTTATGGAGGTTTGCTTTATAAAGACTACTATAAAGTCATAGCTTTTACATTAGGAGAGTACTGTACAATCCAATTCAAAACCCACATTTAATACAAACTTAAATTGACTATTTGTTCCAAAGGGAAAGTTAAAGAGGGAGGCAAGGTTTGCTGAAGGGAGCTATTAACTGTGATTGCCATTCAGCTGGCCAGAGCCACAGTTCTGAGGAATAAGAATATGCATGGATTTAAAAACGCCTTTTCAGGAAAAGGATTAACAGGATCACTAATCGACAAGCATAAAAGCACTACAGCATTCCTTTTTTTTTTTTTTTCCCCTGCAAAAATGTGACCCTTCAAAAGAGAAGAAATAAATGAGTTAAAAATTACATTAAGAAAAAGTTGTGGTTGATGGTCTGAAGTCAATGTATCAGTCCATACATAACTTGAAATATTTCATTCTTTTACTTTAGTTTTTCTCTGAGACCCTCTCACTAAAACATCAGCTAAATTATCTTATATCCTCTCAGTTTTCATATTTCTCAGATCAAGTGAACATGAGACATGCTGTTTTTCAAAGTGGCTTTTTGGAATTCAGAAGAAAATAGTGATGACACTCAATATAATTCAGAAAACCAGCTGCCTAGACAATAATTAAAAGTTAAAGCAGTGATTTACAATGCCCATCAGAGGAGATTTATCTAAAATAAATCTTTGTATAATCAATATACCCAACAGGCCCTTAGAAGCAATAGCTTGGGCTGGCAACACAAACAAACCCTCAAGGCTACAACAGGCACTAATTCAGAGCCAAATACCACCAACCTTATTCCCACGAGTTTTCACCCTTCTTCACAGATCCCACTGAAATGCCCAAGTCTCAGGTGTCTCCCCTTGCCCTGAGAACCAGGCTGATGCTACACTAAAAACTTGCCAACCTTGCAACAATTTCAGTGCAACTAAGCAATTATAACGGGGGAGAGGTTACACTGAGAAATACTAGGGGATTTAAGAAAAGCAATCAAAATATTTTTAAAGCTCTGACAAATATTTGTTTTTGATAAGCTATCAGTTCTATGATACCATCAGTTTTCTAAGATCCTTTTGCTTTGATAAACTTTACAGTTTTCTGCATACTTGATATTCTTTGCTTAATGAACCTTTACTTCACAGTTCATTTGTCTATGTAGAAAAATACTCCACTGCAGTTGGTACTGGCTCATCCCCTGAATAAATGACCATTTCTTCCCATAAAATTGGTCCTTCTAATTTCAGAGCCAGAGTCAATGCCATTTCGTTATCAGTTACATTGCTGCTGATCCCATTCAAAGAACAGAAGAAAGAAGAAAATCTGTCTCAATCCTTTCACAATTATGACACGCCAGGGAGAACGAGGAAGTATAATCCCTAAAATGAACTTTTGATTCTGCTATTCTTCTGTTATAAAGGAAGCCAAAAGCAAACAGAAACAAACCTTTTGAATAATGAGGAGCTTCAGAGACTAATTAACTCATTTCTAACAAAGTGAAGTTAATTCACAAGGAGGAAGGAAGCAACAATTTCTCCAAATGACTGTTGCCATTCTTTTTCCCTAGAGCTCTTGGAGAGATGAAAACACGAGACGACTGATAGAAAATGCCATGATTCACATACAGTGAGCAAGAATTCCAAATAGCCCTTACGTACACTTTTCAGAGTCTTCAGGCAAAGAACAGGGTAATTTTCAAAACCTAATGGATTTGGTATCCTAGGGAAAAAGGATGATCTTATATTCACATGTCATACCTGAATATATCTAATCTTCATTAAAGATTTCAAAGATAGTGTTCAGCATGCAACAAATGGGGCAGCTTAAAGTCAATTGTGTAGTGTTTTTGAGAAAATTTAGCAGAGTTTTGTCAGTCATTTTCTCTTTAGTTCTTAGGCAAGAGCAATTCTATTAACAGGGAACTACATCCAATAATCTACCAAAAGAACAATATTTTAATTTTAAAAAACAGTGTACATTTAAGGTGGAAAAACTGGAGGCAAACAGGAAACTAAGGAGGATTGCTACCATTTCTAGGACTGGCAGAACCTCCAATCTTGTGGCTGATGACAGTCCTCTATAGAGCACTAGACAAAGGTATTTCCAGCACATACAACCTGAACAGTATTTTCCAGAATAAGAAGCAATTATTGCACTATTTTCTATCTTACATGCTCAGCTTCTTTCAGTCATGAAAGATTAAACTCAAGCATGACACGTACAAGTCCACAGTGCATTTTCCTTGCTCCACACATGCATAAAGGTCATGAAGGAGCATTAAATGTGAGTAATTGTTAAAATATATATACGACACTGCTGGAATACAGATATATATATCTAGGAAGGTATACATTTATTAAAAGGTAAATGTAAGGAATTCTAAATTGATGACTACAAGGTTAGTCATGATGGGTTATTTTCAAGATATGTCAAAAACTACAGACGGGGTGCAGATTTCATGAACAGCTGCACAGCTGCTGGTAGGAGATAATGATGTATATGTAAGAACATTAATATAATATTAAGCTGACACAACTTGACTTCCTGATGTTCAACACAGTATTTTTAGTCTAAGAAATATCCTTGTTTAGTTATTGAAGCAGCAGAGCTTCAGTTCAGACTCAAGCACACCAATTTTAGCAGTATTATGTTGTGGGACTTCTAGCTTTGGCTCTTAATTAAAGTTATATGTAACAGTTTAAACTATAACAGTGAGAAGCTCTTAGCACTGTGATATTCAACCTACCAATTCTCTGGTACTTGCAAACGCTCATCAAGGCACTGGTAGCAGCATGCCTCCATAAAACATATAGTTTTCTTTTTCATCAAAAACCCCATATGCGACTGAAGAAAACCTCCCCCACAGCTTGTGAGGATTATACTGTTCCATGCGAGCAAAGCGCTGATCCAAACCTTTAGACAGTAGGAAGGGAAGTTGTAATGTTCTAATCAGAGGTCTCAATACAAGAAGAAAGTTAGAAAGTTACCCTCTCAATCTAGAGGGGCTGCAGCTGTGAACTGGAACAAATGAAGCTCACTCCACAGCTGCATTTACAGCATATTTGAACCACCACTAGGAATAACTACAAAGCCAGGGGTTTTCCCCCATGAAATAAGTAGGGGGAAAAAAGCCCAAACCCCAAGACAACAGACGTATTTAGGATTAGTTCAGTGCTGAAATGAGGCATCTGGGGCTCGACTGCTTATCTCAGCTGATAGTTACCCTGTGCTTGCTGCAGTCTCCCACCTGGTGAACTGCTTGCTGAATTGCAGGAGCCCTGCCAACCCCTGCCTGCTGCTTAACCAGCCCTCACCAAGGCCAATCAGCAGCACACAGGGCAGTTAACACAATCTTTGCCACAGTAGTAGAAATAAATGTCTCTTGCCATTCAACTAGTCCTCCAACCCTGTTAGGCTCTGGTCTTGCTTTAAGCACCACAAGCATGTTCAATTCAAATTCTTTGGCTTTTTGGCAATCAATGGGGAGGTATCGTTATTGATTCTCAAGACAACTTTAGCTAAACTGTCCCAAATATCAGAAAAATACTGCATTCATTAACTTTGATTCTTGTCTTGACTGAGGTCACTACTATATCAGTCAGGTGAATATTTTTAAGTATTAGGAATATACAAATATCATGTGAATATTTTGCTATATTTTCAAACTTGCCAACATTGGCATTTTTTAAGATATTGAGAAAAAGAAAGCAATGTATGAAAATATGAATGATACATTTTAGCAATGGATTAAGGTAACTACCACTTCAGTTTCCTCTCCTAACAGTCAAACCACTTTAGCCAAGACTTACGCAGCATACAGCCTCATTTATTCTAACAGCATGTTATTATTTCTCACCTGAATTTGTTGAGCTGTCCACCGTCAGGTTAAGAATCACAGTCTCCTCCTCCCAGATTTATACTCAAATCCTGGTATTGCATCTTGCTGAGTTGCACCTCTTCAAGGTGCTTGAATATTGCCCTTCTGCTACCAGTTCTTTGCCTTAAAACTTTGTTCAAGGGTCCAGGAGCTACTGAAAAGACAGACTATCTCCCCTAAACCATGTCAAGCCGCCCAGGAATTTCTTTCTGTGAACTTCCACCCAGGCCCTCCTCCCATTACGAGTCCTATCCTCCCTGAAGGACAAACTTCCCTGCCTTCAAAAGCCCTCATTTTCCATTGCGTAGCTCTACTGCGTAATCCCTCAACTTTCATTTCCTTCAACAGCAGAAGTAGCTACAGCAGAGATGAGTTTGATTAGTCAATTCCCTTACAGCTTCCATGCAGCTGCATGTCAAATGCTTTACTGTTAATTCTACAGAGAACATCTGTTCTACTTCTATGCAAAATCTGAGGCGGCTAATGCCGGACATGCTGCTGACAGAAACTATAGCTGAAATACTGCATTTGAATCTCACATGAGGACAGGATTCCTCATATATCCTTATCCATTAATTACAGTTCTAATTAGTGGCTATTAGTTCTAATTGGGCAACAAACAGGAGGAGTTGGAAGGTACTGTGCTGCTGGAAAGCTATGATATAGTGGCCACCACTGAAACCTGGTGGGACAAATCCTAAGGCTGGAGTGTGGCTTACTGAGGGCTACAAGCTGTTCAGAAGGGACAGGCAAGGACGGAGGGGCAGAGGTGTTGCCCTCTATGTTAAGGAATGGATAGTCTAAAATCTATGCAAGCCTAGAGAAAAAGAAAAAAACCAGACAACTGAACATCCATAAATGTTGCACAACCTTGTCTTTCTGTTAAGCAGTAGCAGAACATATCTTTGTGTTTGCTGGTAATTATTTTTCTTTCCATTTGCACTCATTTAGGGTCAGATTGACATATCCCTACTCAAAATGAAATTGATGTTATTCTTAACAGCAGCAGCATGGGAATCAAGGAATAATTTCTTTATCAGCCTGGTAACTGCTTTTAATTTTTAAGGCCCAATAAGTGTTATGAACCTTTAATATTAGAGGGTAACGATGAGTCCATTCACCAGCTCAACATATTCCAGAGAAAGAATTTGGGTAAATTCCTCAGCTGACACGCATGCAATGGATTTACAATAGAAGCTAACTTAATTCAGAGACTGCTAAATGACTTGCCTATAGATGTAAAATGAGTCATTAGTGAAGTTAATGCGGATCTCAACAACTCCCTGGCTCAGGCCACTTCATCCACAGTAAGTTTTTGTGAGCACGCTGGCAGAGGTTTGGGTTCAGCAGAGCCACATTCTTCTCCTGTCTGCAGCCACTGTCTCATTCCTAATTGTCCGAAGTGGTAAAGCGGCCTGCATCCCCCTGAATGGCAGCATGTCACATCTGTGTGTTTAATGTTGCTTTCAACTTCAGTTAAAAGTATCCAATATCTGTTAATGCTTAAGAGTAGCCAATACCTGAAACTCGGCAAAGCCATAGTCTAGGGTTTAAGACAATTAAAGACAATTACAATGACTAATAAGAAGAGGTAGGAGGGATTGAGTCAGCTACGCTCTTGTTGTGGCTGTCACAAATGCTAGTTCACCCTGCAGGACCATGGCATTCTTTCATGTTAAACAGATCCTGCTGACCAACAGACTGAACTGGAATTTGTATCCTAAAGGCAGTGTAAAACATTTTCAGGATAAAGCAAATCATTTTCAAAACATTCCATAAAAGAGCTGGAGGGATCAAGGGATACTTTTTGGATATTTGCAAGTAGGAAAGTTTGACATTTTATTATGAGGATTTTGTAGTAGATTTGTATCTCAAGTTCGGTAGCAGTTGTTCATGACATATGAACTACTAGTACTAGCACTTTTTATCATTACAATGAAACGTAAAAAATTAGATTTCTATTTAATATTTTATTAAAAAGAAATCAATAGTGATAGCTGCTTTTTATTCCTGGTTGAACTTTTCTACATGACAAAACCTCCTGTTGTAATGAAACACTCTGACATTTTGAACAAGTGCAGACGATAAGTACCGAGGATGCTAATTAGAGGAGCAGATGTTTTCAATAAATTTTTGTTAGCCTGAAATAATTTTTCTACACATAGGAGAAGACACTTTGCTGCTTGGCCAATCCATAAGAGTCTGATTTCAACAGGATTTTTCCCTGACTAATGACTTAGGGATTCACTTTGCGATTTTTTATTTTTAGTTTTAAAGTGAAAAAGAGGCCTTCTTTTCCTATACAAAATAAGGTTGGTGTAATGCCTCCTGTTAGAAACTCTTGTATATAGCTATTTATTACCACAAGTACACCCCACAACTGAATTTAATAGAAGGTTTTAAATAAAAGTTTCAGTCAGTTTGAGGTACAAAATTAAGATAAAATATTTTTATCTTGTTAAAAAAATAATCTAATTGTTGTGATTGTGTGACACTCAAATATCTGTAATCCAGAAAAGCTTGAAACATAGCAGGCCAGATACTCGGGTTACTCAGAATTTTGATGCTTTTAATCAAGCTGCAAGCTTTTTGTTTGTAGAAATTTGTTATTTAAACTCCCTATGGATTCCATCTGCCGTGAACATGCTTCAGCATAAAGCTACAAGACATGGTGGGGAATGTTTCCTCACTCACTCACCCCACGAGACTCCTCGCTCCAGCCCCACACACACAGCCTGAGAGGCTGGGGGTGTCTGAGCTGTGGCAGAAGGGGCCCAGGTGCAGAGAGAGCAGGCAAAGCCAGCTTGGATCCTTCCCACTGGGGCAGAGAAAACCAGGAGCTGCTGCTCTAAGAGGCAAACCAGGGCCACAGAGAGGGGCAGGAGGAGCAGAAGAGGAACTCAGCCCTGGAAAAGATCCTGCTGCTGGCAATCAGATAGGGCAAGGGAGGTCAGTGACTGCTGCAGGGAAGAGCCAGCTCGCTTCTTCGCACCAGTCAACTCCCCCATCAACTACAGAATTTGTCACTCTTTCAACTTCCACAGTGGCAAAACCATCATCAGGAGGATTGCTTAATTGCTGCTTCTAGGAGTCTAATGTCAGAGGGAGCTTAGCTGATTTCAGCTCCAGTCAGCCTTAAGAGGAAGCGTGGCTCTAGCCCTGCACAGGCAAAACTTAAGTACCAGACGTTTCTCACAGCAAACCAGGGTTGAATGGCATGGGAAATTAGAGAAATGCTAATGGCAAAGTATTTGCAAATTGTCAGGAGAATCTTGTAGCAACATCACCTACACAGAAAAGCAGTTTCTATCTTTAGTAGAGGCTGGAAGGCCTCACCTGCTTCCATAACAATCATTTTTTTCCATATTGCCATATGAAGCTCTGTTTGAAGCTCTCTAGGCACTGAAAGTCCCAGCTGAAGGCACAATGATGGGGTAAGGAGCATTATTTACTCGGGTAGAAATGCAAGGTTAGTGAAGTGAAAACAAAGATGAAATTCTGACTCAGCTAAAGCCATTGCCTGTTTTGCAATGAGTGAGAAAGAGACAGAACTCCAGTTGTAGCCCACTGACTAAATTACACATACACCTATAACTCTGCAACAAGAGGATGTCAGGAGAGAAAACGCATGGGAGCACGCTTCACTGTCAGGCACAAAAATCCAGAGCAAATATTTTCCCATATAAGTGTTCTATATCCCTGTAAACTTAAGAATAGTGCCATCTAACATCAGCCTTTTTCCTCCTAATTTCCCCTGGATTCTATGCTACAAATTTGGTATGCAGCATCTGGCACGAGATCAGCATTAAAATTAAACTTATTTTGTTCTCACCTAGGAGGAAGTTCATGATTTAGCTTCATTTAAATTTCTCTGAAGTGGCTCCAATATGAAAGCAGAAATCGGTGTGCACTGGGACAAGGTCCCAGAACAGCTTCTGCAGCTCTGTAGTACAATCTCTTCCACAGGCACTTGTGACATTTTAAAGTAGCGGCTCAGAGAGAAGAATAACATTTGCATGATTTACCACATCTTTCACAGAAATAAAAGGAAACAGAAAGAATTAATTTGCCTCTCATTCAAGTCAATTTTCCACACGTGGTGGCTAGTACTGCATCAGGGAGACACTTTCAGATCGGGACAGGAGTGGACAACAGAATCCTTGTGCAGTGAAGCTCTCGGCTGCAATGGGTAGATCTTTGAGACTCAGCTTTCTCTCCACTTCAGTCTAGAATGAAGACATCAACCACCTTCCACTATTTTCCACAGCAGCTGCAGCTACTAATTACCATGTTCTATGCAAAGCTAGGCTATGTTTTGTGCACATCAACACCAACGAAACATGCACAAAGAAAGTAGAAAAGAAGAAAAGATTAGAAAATAGGAAAAACCCCACACAGTTGTCTGTCATCAAAACTTCTGAAGTGGCTATGTCTTTTTCTATCATGTATTGCCTTAACTTTTAGAAAACACTTGCACATCCACTACCTAAGAAAAATTAATACTGAAATTATATTTATTAGTGATATTATTTGATTTAAAGACAACTCGAAAAAATCAGTGTTTATGTTCAATTTCTGTTAAATACTCAGTTTTCTGTGAGAATATAGACTAAATACTAAAGATGAGTTTTCCTTAAAATGTTTGCTCGAATTGTAGACTAACATTTACGCAGCAAAATGGCACATTTATAGAACATAAATGAAGCTACATCAATCTTAAATTAACACAATGGTTAAAAAAGAAGGGTGTGGGGTGGAGAAGGAGGAGGGGGGAAATGAAATCTAGCATCTGGGAGGCTCAAAATTGAGGTTGCCAACTATATTCTGTGAGAATATGCAGAGCTCTGGTCCTTGCATTCAAGGTAAATAAATTTAAGCATTAATGTGCAGTGGAAGAGAGAATAGCTGGGGAAGAAAAAGTTGGTGACAGCAGAGGAGCCTAGCTGCTGTGCATTACCAGTTTTACAAGACTTACAAAGTTAAGAGAGGAAAATGTTGCTGCCCATAAATACACTACAGTAAGCGTGAGGGAGGAAGAAGCTCCACTGTCTCAAGACCGGAGAAAAATAATTCCAAGGACAAATGTGTGTGAACGGATCATGCATACATTAAGGCTATGTAAGAAAAAATGTTTTTAGCTATTCCCCCATTATAATCGTGGGGCACGTTTTCAAGTGAGATAGTGGAACAAGAAATGCACTTCCACTTACAGCTCTGTAAAATAATTTCCATGAAAATGACTACATGATGTTGTCCCCATGAAGCACGGGACCGCAATTAATGACATACTATTTCCCAAATCCCCTGTTCTTATTTTCTTTTATGACAATGAAGGAATTTATTTATCTTGCACACATGGAGATTTCTCTGATTGCAGAGGACATAATGGTCAGCAAAGTCAGAAAAAAGCAAAGAAGATACAGGCATCCTCACCTCCACGAAAGTCCAATGATTGCTTGTAATATCATACAAACAACAATCTTTCATCTAATCCTTCGCTGCATCAGCAACAATATCATAGAGTTTCAAATCCTTGCTAAAGCTGCCTAGATAATAAAAGATTTTGAACTAGAGGCTCGACACCAATAACCTTTCAGCTAATTTGAAACTTCAAAACAATGAAAACACAGTATCAGAACAGACTGACCCCTGAGCGTCCTCAGCACGTGTTACAAGGCAGCATATCAATGATCTGCCTGTGTAAGACAGCCAGGGTCTGAGTGCCCCTGTGTGAAACCAGAACACAACTGCAAAGGAGGCAGAGAGACGTGAAACACTTTTCGGTGACGTACAGCATTCAGGTTTCATTTGGTGCAGTATCCTGTATGACTTGATTTGTTTGTTGACACTGCAGCGTAAAAATCTACAATTGCAGATGCATTTCATGATATTTTTGATAGAAAATACTATGGTTCTAAAAGAAACAAATATTTTGGAATTTATATTGTTATATAAGGATGAGCAGACACATAATTTTTATACTCAAATCTTTTTGTGAAAAATACTACCTTAATATGCATGCCTAAAATAGTAGTTTATTCAATGGCATCTGGCTAGCATTTATATAGCTTATAAATGATTAATGAAATCCTTCTTTTTTCAGAATATTTGAAGATAGATGGCTGTTTAAAACAAAATTTGAAAAGCAAAATCTTGATTAAAGATAACATCTTAAAACCATGTGGACTTTCAGATGTTTACTGAATATTCATGGTCAGTCTTAATATTTCCTGCAAAAGTTCTCTGTCCCTACACAGTGCCATATTTTTCACACTTTTCAAAGGACAGCAACATTTTGCCATTGAAATTTTATTGCCTCACTTGTGAGTTATAAAGATTTATAGCTTCCCTCTGTTGGTCTCAGAAGCATCACTAACGCAAGGGTATTGCTCTCAGAAACAACTGACAAGCTGTAGATTAGAAAAACATTCGCAGTGACCATTTTTGTAGTTTTAACCTTTGCTAAAAATACTGTATCCTCTGTTAGAATTTGTCTGCATTACTAGCCCTTTGTTTGCAATATAAGAAAAATAATCCTGTGTTGAATGAAAAACTGTTCAGCTCAGATACAACAAAACCCGTTTACAATAATTATCCAAGAAAACAGTCTAATTTTTTGCAGGGTTTGGTCTTTTCCTTCATACCTGGTCATTCAGACAAGGGGTCTTAGTTTCAGAACCAATTCATATTGTGATTTCCATGGAACTCATCAGGAACACTCTGCACTTCAAAACATCAGCCACCACTCCACAGTCTAGATATTCCAAGAACATTCAATAATTCTGGGAAACTTCTTATAATGCAAAATCACGGAAATCCTGCTGGAGCTGCTACTCAATACTGAACTCTGCACTCAAAAAGGGCTTTCTAACTGGGGAGTGTTGCCAGGGCTGTTTCAGCTCCGCCCCAGGGTTGTGCACGGGCGCTGGGTTCACTGCACCTCTCCACCTTCCCACAATGTTAGAAAATCAAATCTCCCCTGTCCATGGGGAATTTCTTACCTGTCTGGTGCTGGGTTGCTCTGGAGACAAGAATGGGATAGACATACCAACTTCTCTTGCTAAACCTGGGTCACTGTGAATTAAAGACAAGAGACAAGGGCCATAAATACACCACTTGAGAAGGAGAGCAGCTCTGTAGCCTTTGCCTTCCTGGCCTCGTGTAGCTGTCAAGCTGCTGCAGGGCAAGATTTTGCATATAAATCAATGCCACAGGGTGATTTTCCCAGAATAATTATGGCTCGTATCCAAATCTCATTTACCTCCTTCCCCAAAGAGACAAGAACAAAAGACAGTAACTGGATATGGGGAAAAATAAAGAGAATCAAGTTTGGGATTTAAATAAATTAAGATACTGACGCTGATTAAAGAATTTGCAGAGTAAATTAACCAGCATGCAACCTCCATAACATCAGGACTGTGCTGCTCCCAATGCCTGATAACACCACCCCAGGGGAATCCCCCTGGTAATGGAGCCACTGTTGTTTGTCAGACGATGCTTCAAGTAGCCAAATTTTAGTAGTTGCTCAGAGCAACTGGTTGGAGAGACATCAGGGGTGTTTTGTCCTAATTTGATGATGTGAATTTCTTAAGCAGGAACATTATTTTTTACATTTTGTCCTTATTTTTATTACCAATTTTCCTAATAAATTATAAAGATCAAGAACTATACTCAAAGCTAAATCTCACATAGTAAGGGTGAGGAAAAAAAGCTCAGTAAAATTTGATTTTCCTCATCATTGGCTCTTTCATATCCCAATAATCTATTTTTGGGACAGATTTTAATCTCAGATGCGGTGTGGGCATCCCAGCATACCTAAGAAAAATCTGTTACTGTGCATCATGCGTGATATTAGAATCTGGCCCTTCCATTGTAGATGGGACATTTGCATCAAGTTATTATGAATTTTTATAATAACCATATTTTCTAATATTTGCAACTGTGCACATTTTTGCCTGAATTGCCTTTCATTCCACAGATGGCAACTATGAAAAGCCTTCACATATGGCAACTCAAAAATAAATTTGTCTAAGGCTACAAACACACAATTTTACCACAAACCCCAGCACTCTGAACACGGTTCCTATTCTGAGAACTCGGGGCGTGCCTTAGTCCCTTGCTCCTGTCATGAAGTCAACTTCCAATGTCAGAAAGTAAGCCAGACCTAGGAGCTGTCAATCACTATGATTTTATCCGTATTTATTTCTCAAGTTTGAGAGAGAATGAACTTTCTGCCTGTATCCAGGAAACCCTTTAGGCGCACATTTAACTTTATATAAAGGATTAGCCCCAGGGACATCAGTCACATCTCTAATCACTTGGACAGATCATCACCATTTTGTTAATTTATTATTTTTTTTCCCATAATACAGTCAGTATGTGAGTACATGGGGCATAATATGGTCTGCACAAGATGACCGTTTTGACCTGTGGCTTTGAGCTGCTTTTCCATGGTGCTGAGGATAAGCCTAATTTTCAGCCCCTGCCTGCTTGCTGGGTGCCTGCCCGCAGGCCAGCTCGGGCACTCGGCTCTCCTGCCCTCCCAGGGAGTGGGAAGGAGCTGGGGCTGTCATCCAAACACACACCGGGTATCTTAGAATGACAGTTGCTCTTCACCAGTGCATTTCCTTAAGTGTCTTCAAAACAATTTTTAATAACACAAAGTAATATGACAAATTTAATTTTTTCCTTCAGAAAGGCATAATCTATTCTATGCCAATTTATTCTTTTAAACACTTCAGTTAATCCGATTTTAGTCTCAAATATCACTTACTTTGTTTTCCAAAGCTCAATCTAACTTCTACATAGATGTTATTTGTATTAAGTCCAGATAGAAAGGATTCATTCCCTGTTACTTATTTTAAATGCCTTAGTTACAGTGTTTCTCTAACATTGCTCTCCAATCTTATAACAGCCTTGCTCACAGCTACAGACTTTCTAGAAATACGGCACGTCCTTGATTTCTTTCCATGCATTTAAGATCAATGCAACCTTCTGCATTATTTAATGGTCATACAATTTGGAAATGTTAAGTGCTAGATAAATGTATATTATTTTACCTCACTGTGATGTTCACAGCACTTTCATTTTGATTTTTCACCTGCTATTGACTAACTGTCACCCTATACTGGCATTAAGATTTAGACTTGTGTTTACATAATAGTTCTCAGTGCTTCAGATCCAGCTCCACAACTCTTTTGGATCTTTAGTAGGTATCCAGCTCCAGGTTTTGAGGTGGTGCTTGTTTTTTTATTAATATAGTCATTACTTTACTTTTTAAATTTGCTTCATTTTCCTTCAAAATTTCTCCAAGAGTCAAAATACAAATAATTCTTAAAAGGGCATTAGTACTCTGGTATGTTTCCTTGACTATCCTTTTACATCTATTGTCTAACTATGCACTGTTTATCTGAGAAAAATATAGAGAGAAAAGGCGGAGTCCCAAACCTGCACTGGCATAAATCTCCACAACTTAGAAGCAGTGACCTTCTGCTGAGCTCAATTAAATCTACAGCCAGTGATGCTTTGCCCTAAACGTGTTAACCCTTCTACTTGCCTTCAGCACACACCTATTAAAAAAAAAAAAAAAAGCTAATCTTTCTAATTTATCAGTAGACACTTTATTACTCCAAATAACCCGCAGCAGATTACAACCTCCTCTTATGTTTCTGGCTACTGCTCTGTCATGGTTTGGGCCACAATGGCCGACAACAGAGACAGATGCTCTTCCCTTCACTTTCTCTCTCCAGGAGAAAAACGGGCAGACTAGAAGGAACTGTTTTAATGAAATATTAACATTAAAGTTAAGAAGGGAATAGTGAAGTAGATACAATATATATACAAAGCTGTATCAGGCTTCCAGGATGACATCACCAACAGGCACTGGGGGTGCCCCAGACTGGACTCAGCGATGGATGGGAACTGAATTCCAACTCTGGAGTCAGGAACACATGGATTGGTAGCAAAGGCAAATGGATAGACAGGGTCCTCTTTGGACATTGGCCATTGAAGAAAGAGTCTGACCCTTTGATACAATAATAAAGAAAAAAACCCAATAATTAAGAGCAGTTTGTTTGTTTTCAAGTAAACAGAAAAATTCAACACCATAAAATTCAACTGAGAGACTCATCTGGCTATAGCCATCCATCTCACTTAGCTTCCTTGAAACATCCATGTACAGTGCATGTTCCAAAAAGGTATGTTTATTTCATAAACCAGTCCCAAAAGAGTATCTTGCAATGGTTGTGTTTTAAGTATCGGCATATTAACCATGAAAGGGTGCTCAGGGTCATGGCAATCACCGTATCTGTGCGTATTTCCATGCCTCCAGACAGCAGCTCTCAGCTCACATGTACTAAGGAGAATTTAAGTCAGGAGTCTTTGAAGACACATCTATGCACAGTGGCAGCAGCCTAAGGCTGCGTAGACAAAGATGCATTTTACAACACTACTGCAAACAACATTTTAAATCAGACTGTAAGCATTCATGGATAGGGACCATATTTTACTCTGGTCCTAAGTAAAAGGTGAGGAGCAGCAAAGTTTTGACTGTGCCTAGACTGGGTGTGTAATGCAAGTAACATTGATAAATGTTCTTCTAACACTCTGCTTTAAATGACTGTCTTCAGAAAGAGTAAAGACCTCCTGTCTAGGTCTAGACAAAAGCTCTAATTTTTCTGTCTGGGCAGAAAACCAATTCAAACAGCAGTGAAGATTATGAAATGGAAAAGAGGAGGAAAGGAAAAAAGCAGAAAGGGGTAGCATATTTACTTTTCCTTGAGTCTGGAGAAAAATAAAATACATAAAAAGCTTCCTAAACATATTTGGAGTGTTGGAAGCACAGAAAAAACAGATCCTGTTGTAACCACAAGGCAACACCCATGTCCGTGTTCATCACTACCTGCATATTTGAACCAAAATCACACCTTCCTCCTATGACCCAAAAAACTATTTTCTTTCAGGACAAGTAAAGTTCATTATATCCCCACAAACTCTGCCTGCTAAGCATTCTGTTCAATATTCTGTATTTCATTCATCTATTTGTAATGAGAAGTGATCTCCTATTTACGTTAATGAATTTAACAACTGATCACAGATTCAATCACAGAATGGTAGGGGTTGGAAGGGATCTTTGGAGATCATCTGGTCCAACCCCCTGTCAAAGCAGGTTCACCCAGAGCAGGCTGGACAGGAACACATCCAGGCAGGTCTTGAATATCTCCAGAGAAGGAGACTCTATCATGTCTCTGAGCAGCCTGTTCCAGTGCTTTGTCACCCTCAAAGTAAAGTAGTTTTTCCCCATGTTGATGAATGACAAAAATGCATTTCTTGTCAGAGGATCTATTGCACTTGTTCCAGCAACGCTGGCAGTGTTGTGTTTGCACAACTTCCTTTGGTGGCACATTACCAGGGGTCTGATAGGTAAGATGCTGTCTAAAGTTATTCACATCATGGGCAGTTCTATTAAGATTCCTCATCAGATTCTTATAGCTGCAATATCTTTTTGGGAATGTATAAAATAAAGGTTCCTAAAATGGTCCTGTCATTGTACATTTATCAGCTGAAGTTGCTGTGACTGTGCATGGATATAGCACAATCCTAATTCTTCCATAAGGATGTGGGCTGTGCATGCAGCTGGCTACTCATTTCATCTAACAGCAAAACGAGCAGAGTATTACTGAACAACATAGTTTCAATAAGGTCAGGAGGTCAGGAGTCACCCAGGACACTGTAGTGAAATGGACTGTAAAAAGCTCCTGCCGTGTGTGAGAGAGGGAAGAAAGGATATTATAAATTGCCACACCCAATACAAGGTAGAACCAGAATTTTAAACACTGGCTGATGATTTGATTTCTCCACTGGAATTGAGTATAACTGCAGGTTAACATGTGAGGCAGAAAAACTGCTCGAGCTTTTTTCCTGCCTTTAGATAAAGTGTATATATACTCTTTCTATAGACTAAATAGGTTTTTAAAAAGTCTCACTCCAGAAGACAAGATGAAGATGTACATATATAAATGCATGGAGTCTTGTACCTATGAACAGCTGAGTAGTTTGCATGGTGAAGGTGGCACCAGTTCAAATCCCAGTATCACCAGTCCAGCATTTTGCAGTTGTGTGATAGAGAAATAACTGGTTATCCCAGACTGGGCGTTAGTCAAGTGGGAGGAGCATGATTGCAGACTTCCAGGCAACATTTGTTCAAAACTTAGGTGTTTGTTCCCTCTCCCTTACAGAGTATGCTCTCTCCTGGTTTTCCCAAGGCTTCTGGCTGGCTGTGCTGGCAGGAGCCCAGCTGCTGTATCAGAATGTGGAGATGGTAGACACGATGGTAGTTACACAGGGAACAGTGCTTCAAAAGCACTTCCATGACATCTCCATCTGCCTAGGACACCTGCAAGATGATTAGGATGAGCTGGAGCTTTGGACTCCAGCTGGAGTCTTTGAGGGCTACTGGATGTCCCAACAGGAAGATATGAACAAACAAAAAATCCACTCAACACCTAGGCACTTGCCTAGGCCACCTGGTCATGTAAGCCATCTCTTTGTGAGTTCCAGCCTCAAAGTCAATAGATTAATACTCATGAAAGACGCCACAGTTGACTGAAGTAGTCCAATTAGTATGAGAAGCAGCAGCCCATCTGCTCACTAGCAGGGGCTATGAAACTCATTGCTTTTGCATACCTCACTGCCTTCCAGTGAAATCAATATCCCTGTCCTAATAGTCTGAGCATTCCAATCTGCCAGAGTGTTTGTGAAAGAAACGAGCATAAGCAATGGCAGCAAGCTCTCTGCAGTATTTCCACAGAACTGAAATGTGCTCTGTGGAGAAGGACAATCTCTCCACCCCTATTACAGACAGAAACACCACTGCTAGAGCCCCACAGCTCCAAACACAGGTGGAGAAACTTAACTGAGGGCATTAGCTGGTTAGTAATATTGTGCAGTACAGGCACAATGTAAGGACACTAAACATAAACCAAGTACAGGCCACCCAGCTTTCCCTAGTCAGAATACTCACTAGATGCCAGAAAAAAAAGGTATATAGTTACACTCTACAGAAGTCCTTCAAAATCCATGTCTCCAGGAGAACCTGAACTGTAACCAGGTTCACAGGGCACTAGTCTTCAGAGAAAGGGAATGCAATAATCTTACACCTTAAAAATAAATAAATAAATAAATAAACAGTCGTAAAAGAGTCTGGGCAATTCACAGCAACACTGCTTCTCTTGTCAGCTACTCAGCCAAGTACTCCAGTTATGTGAATGGCTTCAGTACACACACAATTTCTATTTTAATCTGCATACAGTACCAGAGTTTTGTTTTTTTCAGCCACTGCTGTAATATATTGATGTTTTACTGATGATGTGGCTCTTCTGTACTTGCTAAGACCAAAGGACCATGCAGCACAGTACATTATCTCCGACAATGATGGTTAGGGGAAGAATATAAAAATCACAGCAAGCCTATTTCATCTTTCATACAGAAAACCCTTCAAACTACCTGAGCCAGATGTTGTATCTTCATCTCTTACAGCCTTCTCTAGGATTTTCTTTCATGAACCTGCTTTTATAAAATTGTATTTAAACCAGCTAAATTTTTGGAATCCACAACATTTTTGAGCAGTGAGTCACGCAGTTTAATTACAGGACTGGGGAAAAAAAAAAGACTATTTCTTTTTGGTTTTAAATCCACTTCCAAATATTCTCACCACCGGGAGAAACTTTCACAAATCCTACCCTAATCACTGTCTGTTTTCTACTTATTATTTTACACACTCCCTATTTTGTACCACTTCAGTTATCTCTCTGCTAAGATGAAGAATTCTTGTCTAGTTTGTCATTTCTTGTATGGAACAGCTTCAAATACGCAATAAGCTTTCCTGGGTCCCTCATCTATCTTCCTGAGAGGGGAGAGGTGGCAGAACAGTATCTGACAGTCAAGATGCAGACACTCAGCACCAGACTGATACAGTCACAGAATTACCCAAAATAACTCACAAGTAATAAAACTCAGTTCAGCGACCTTCATGTTACATGTACAGATTAGAACCTTTGTCTCCAGTGTATAGTGCTTTGCACTTACCAACACTGGGCTTCATTATCATCTGATCCCTTAATTGCCTGTTATTTTGAGGTCCCAGTACACCTCTTCACAGCCCCTTTAATTTTTATCACCCCAAATAATGTCATATTCAGCAAATGCTTCCTCTCTATTGTTACTCTTTCCTGAGACTATTTAATGAAGAGGTGATGAGATTGCGCTGGGACATGCTCGTAGACTCCCCTCTCAGTGAAAATTAACTGTTTATTCCTTTTTCTGGTTTTATGTCTTTTATTAATCTACAAGCCATGTTTTCTTTTATCCCTTGACTTTTTCATTCTTCAAAAAGCTTTCAGTGAGAAATCTCATTTGAACTTTTTGGAAATCCAAATACAATTCTGTACCTTAAGGCCTTTTCTAACTATTTGTGTGTTTGGCCTCCAGGTTTTCTCTTAGATAATCACACATGAGACTTACCTATAAGCTAGAGCTTGAAAACACTCACTGTAGACAGGTTTTAAAGAAGGAAGAAGTACTATACCTGATTTTCATCAACTATAACAGTATAGTATCATGATACACCTACACGGGGTAAATAGAAATAGGGAAAAAACCTACTTATTTGGTCACCTTAGAGAAAATACAGCTATTTTTATTGAAAAAAATAATCCGTAGTGCACCCTAATAATGTTAGGAATTGCAAACTTTTTTCAAAGAAGAGCATGATTAACCTTCTTTAGTACGACATATATTTATCTATAGTGTCAACTGAGATCTGGTGGGACGCTTGAACAGAGAATAATTTATTCCCTTGAGTGATCATGGAGAAACCCTCCCCCGAATAAGATCAGTTTTCCTTCATTTTTTTCCCTCCCTCCCAATACATATCCTTTAAAACCTCCCACAATGGGAAAGACAGTACAGAATTTAAATGGTAGCCACAGCTTCTGGGAGCTCTCCAAGCAATACCTCCTATCATAAGGAAGGAAAATTATACAATAATAGAGAAAAAATTGAGAAAGAAATATCCTCAAGCTCTCCGGAAAAACAAAGTATTTTCCACTTAAAAAGCAAGGAAGACAAACCATGCACAGCCTTGGGAAAACGCAAAAAACCTGCAGAAGCAAAATATATAAGATCTGGCAGTCAGCCAAGGAATCAGGACTGGACAATAACATAAGGTGGAAATACCATCTAAAACACTCCCATGGCCAATATGAACCAGTTTCTAAACACAGATAAGAGAGCTGAAGTATTAACTCTGGCAACAATTCCCTGCTTTGTCATGCCAAGAGCATAACGGAAAATGAAACACTGATTGATTGAACTGCACGTGGCTTGCCGTGAGATATGAACTGTATTGCTTACAGAATCTTGAATGGATTCTCAGTAGCTCTGCTTTGTAAGTAGCTTGTGTTTTATTTTTAACCACTTCAGAATTGTACTGTGCAGACGGAAATGAATTTTACAACCCTGTTTTGCTTTATTTTGTGTTTTAGGCACTGCTGTGCCATGGCACAAAATGTGTACCTAGGGGATTGCAAACACATCGGTGAAAACCCCATGCAATAAAGTCCACATTTGGCTTTTAATTGTGTAAATGCAAAAAGCACCCTGAATAACACACCCTGCTCTACACAGCAATCCTACAGGGCAGGCAGGTTTTCTTGAGCTGGGCTGCAAATGGGTCCAGAGCCAGGGCCCAGTAAGATGTTGCAGGTCCTTGTTCTGTTACCATGAGTGGTGTCCTCAGGTGTTCCTTGGAATTACAGGACAGCACTTTCTCTTGACAAAAATTACAGTCACCCTGACACTTGTTGCCAAGGTTATGAAAGGCAGCAAGTAATTGCTTCTAAAATGCACAGAATCCCAAGAAGTGTGCTGCACAACAGCACTACTTACAGCCACACAGCATGTGCAGCTCCCCTGGTATCAGACAAAACTGCCAAGTGAGTTGGCAGATCCCAACACATTTTTGATATTAAAATGCTGGGAAACTACTTAAATATTGATGCATTCATTATGAAAACATCTTTTTGGCATTTTCTTCCAATTAATGGTTGTGTTTTAGCACGGTCAGTTTTCCTCATTATATTCAAATGTGATGGTTATATGAATGACCAAACACGATTATGGAAATGTTGGCTCCCATTCCCCAAAATGGGCATTTGTAAGGAGGCTGTCAATTGGAAAGATTTGGAAATCTATCAGGAGTTCAAGCACATTTTAAAAGGACATCTGTGTACAAGAAGCAATCAAAATCAACACCATTATCATACAGGCGCACTGGATAACGCGGCAGAGGTGCAGTTGGTGAGTATTATGTTGGATTAACAATATATGGTTCAGCTGTACAATACCACTGCCAGTCCTAGCTGTATCGTTAGGAAACAAATGGGTATCAAGTCACAAATATGGACTTACAGCTAAATCATGAAGTTGCGTTGCAATTAACTGGATATCAAAAAGGGAGTAATTTGTTTTCAGAAGCCAAAAGGCTAAATGCAAGATCTGTTATTGAAGAGTGTTTGCAGTACAAAAACAAAGGCTTTCCTGGCACGGACACAACAGAAATCATAGCTGTGTCTGTCATCCGAGTGGTTTGTTTTAGAAATGAATTCCATAAATTTGCAAACAACCACACAGGACTTAGCTTTGCAAATCTACTAAAGTAAATAAAGCATGAAGACTGCCCATCTACTCATCTAGTTAGACTATTCGTTTAAGCTCTTTGCTGGATCTATTCATATTGCTGTATCTGACTTATTTTGAGGAAATTGTTCTCATTAAACAGGTGGATCACACATTATTTCATTGTGAAAGGACAGAAGGCTTGGTTTAAGCTTTCTAATACATTTTAGCCAGCATTCATTTCTGATAATCAGCAGTATCCGTTAAATTACAATCCCAGCTAATTTACACATGCTGAGCTGCCCACTGTAACTAAAGAGTTTCAGGAGCTGAAGGTTCTTTTTGCCTTGGGTAGCTCTTTGATCCACTCCAATATATGGAGCAAAAATAGCCTACTCTTGCCCATGCAGCCTGGGACTGTATCTGGTCTTCTTCCATCATAACAACATGATAACTTTCCCAAATCTGGTGCTGCTGACTACAGTAAGAACTCCTGCCTACCTAGGCCACAGTAAATGAATCTATGTAATTAAGCAGCAACAAATATATCTCAAGACATGAAAATTTAGGATTTTTTTCTGGTTTGTGCTGTCCATAACCTGTGACAGAACAGGGAACACTGGCCTGTAAGGTTGTAAACAGTAACAGCAACAAAAATTAAATAGTGAGAAAACAAACACATTTTAAGTTTAGGGGCAGGGGGATTTTTTATTATTATTTTTTATTCTCTCAAAAAGCTGCCTATTTGAAACATGCAACATTGTTAGCTTGCAAAAATAATACAGGAAAACTGACTCTAACAGGTTTGAAGGCTTGCGACTATCAGTTAACAGACAATGAAATCCAACCACTGAAATTTTAAAGCATTTTTGCAATGTTGAAAAGTGCAACTATTTTTGACACCAGTTTAAAACAGATCAAGTATTGCAGTTTGCAACTGTGTGATTATGGCAGTCAAAAGCAAAGCTAAAACCCAAGGCAGACTCATAGGACAGGTTACTGGGTCCCTCGGCAGCTATTTTTGTACATAATGGTCAACACTGTTCATTTTTCACAAGAAGACAGGAATTCTACATTCACACTTTAGTTTGTAAATGGCAACATCTGTGAAAGCCTGAGTTAAATTCAAACGGACCGGAAAAGGAAACCAGACAAATTTGTATATCCAACCAAGACATAAGACTTGAAATATCTGAGGTGAATAGAGAGATTGCTTCCAGACATCCACCTAGCAGGTATTTTTTAGAAATGCATATGCAACTCTACGTACCTCAGCTAGCTGTTCAATGCCTAAAAAAAAACAACCAACCAACCAAAGAAACGAAAAACAAACAAAAAGAAAAGGTAAACACAAAACCCCGGTGTAGCATCTGACAGATTTGCAGAAATGAGAAAAAGATTACTATAAAAACACAGAGGTCATCTTTGTAAGAGCTCATTAACACCAAATTAAAATGTGAAACATGAGAAGGTGGAATATGACTGAAATTGTTCCAGCCACCAACAAGAATGGAGGCATCAGCACCTCATGGTATTTTGTGGTATTTCCGCTCACAAGCTCATACTGAACTGACCACCAGGCTGTCCTCTGGATATTTTTGGTTGATGTGGTGTCAGAAATGTTTTTAAAATGGGAGAATGACAGATGAAGGAGGCAGTTTTTTCAAACTTGCTTATTAAGATAGATGCCCTGTAGACTGCTCCCCAACATATCTGCATGAACTACAATCCACTTCGGCGAATGACAGCGCATGCAGGTGGTAAACCTGACCAGTGATCCCAGACAGAACAACATGTTAATGAATTATCTTCTGCAGGATTTTAATATTTCTCATCAGGACCACATGAACTTCTGAAAATTGAAAGTTGATACTTTCCACCTGATAGATGCAAATCTCCTATTATGGACTTTGGGAGTCTTTGGGACTCCAGAATTAACCCCTCTTTGATCCTCCTTGGGTTTGCTTCCAGCAGAGTGACCCTCTATACAAATGCACTCAAAAACAAGCGCTAACCACTAACACATTCAGCTGCTGCTCCCTCACACCAGGTAGCTATAGCCAGAACTGCATGGCTTTCACAATCAGAAGGGTTTCAGAAATAAGTGGTTTAGCACAGCAACATACTTACGAGTAAACACACTTGCTGAGGCTCCCTGCTAGGTAAAAGGCAGATTACCAGAGACACTATCAACGCCAAGAATCAGTGTTTGCAGAGAGGTCTGCCTGGGATTCTTCAGCCCAGATTCTGCCACAAGAATTAGTAATGCTTTGTGGAAACTGAATCTAGCAGATACATGTTTTCAGCCAGCAAAACACTGTCTAGAAATGGGAAAAAAATAATATGTTTGCTGTCATGGTCAATCTGAGCTACCAAAAGGAAACAAGGGGCAGCCAATTAGCTAGAATTCACAGGGTGAATTGAGACAGGCAGTCCATCCAGCTAGAAAGCTAAAAAATCCAAAGGTGCAAAGAATATGCTGCACCAGCAGATGCAGCAATCCGCAGCTCCTCAGGGGGGCTGGGTGTACATCAACACAATGAAAACCTTTCTCAGAAGTGAACGTACCAGCCAGCCCACCCCACTGCGTAGAAGGAGGGTCCTGAACCCAAGCTGAAAGTCGTGTTCATGAGAAATCCTCCTCAAAAGAGGTAAATACACACTTGCATCGTGAACCTTAGCCATAAGTTGGAGGCTACAGTGACAGGTAATTCACCTCCCAAGAACACAGCCAGGTTTGTGTGAAGTTGCTCATACTTAAAAGTGGAACATTGATGAGTGCAGAAAAGTTCACAGCGGAAACTTCAAAGAATTTATGTAAAGAATAGGATAGAAGCTAGAAATAAACAAATAAGAAATAGCAAAGAATAGCATGAGTCTACATAAGAGAAACAGATCTTCAGAGAATCAAAATAAAAACAACTTATACATGTCTTTCTTAAGCCAGCTAAGCAATAAGATGGGGAACTAGACTGCCTGACTCGCTTGCCTACATGCTTTTAACTGGTAATATCAAATACATGCATAATAAGCATCCAGAACTCCTAGTGGAAATAAAAAAATAAAATTAAAAAAAAAAAAATCAGAGCCCTCTCACTGTAATGCGAAGGTGAGAACATACATAAAAAATGGAGAAAGCTGAGCCAAGTAGCTTCATATGTTAAAGAGTAGTTTAAAACTAATCAGCCAAAGCTGCTGTAGCCAGGTTAATAAGATGTGATCCCACAGAACTGATATTCTAGGCAAAGAGGAGAAATATACTATTAGCATTATATTACCAACCACGGAATGACAATAGTAACAGGAAAACTTCATATATACCCAGTGGAGAGTGGTAAATGTACTAGGACACGTTGCCAGGAATCATTATTTCTTGGGCAGTCAGGAAACTGGGAGAGGAGGAAACAACTCTCGGCTTAGTTGGAAATGCTGCACGAGACAAAGGTTTTTTTGTTTTTCTTTACTGTTTTGTAAATGACAAGCAGAATTCTTAAAGGTAGCAGGAAGAACATTCAAAGACAACTTTGTTCACAAATAAACTGTGCCTACTAAAAACTTAAAAGAGAAAACAGAGGAGCCTGATGCTGCTGAACAGCAGAGAAAGAGGCTTCCTGTCCAGAAGAAACGAGACAGGATCATAAACTCTGACAGTTAAAATATATGTGACACACCAAAAAAAGGTGTTTGAGGAACAACTTTAAAAACGCATAAAAATCTCAAGAGAAAGAATCCTGCCGAGAATCTGTAGGGTCTAAAAATGATGAAGATATAAAAGAAGTGCTTAGAGAAGACAAAGCCATAGCAGAAAAACTGAATGCATTTCTTGCAGGTGATTTTGGTGGAGAAGATTGGAAAGGCTCCTATGTTGGCCTCCCTCTCTGCAGTGGTCTTTCAGAGAGCTCATCTCAAATCAAAATTGATGACACAAGATGCTGGAAAAGACTTCCTAATGAGCAAATGAACAGTAACGAACCACCAGAATCACAAAAGAACTTCCAACATCATAAAGGAACTCAAGATCTAACTACCAACAGTGCTATTCAACCTCTTATTTAAATTTGCTTGGATACCAAAAGAGATCTAGGTAATCCCAGATCAGTAAAGCCAGGAAAAGTGGTGGAAACTGTTTTAAAGAATAGAATGAATGGCATTATAGACAAATATATTCCTTGGCAAATGCAGAAACACGTTTTGCAAAGGACTCCATGCCTCATGATTTATCAAAATATTTTCTAAAGGCATCAGTATGTGTACTGACAACAGAAATTCAAGCAATATTTAGACACTCAAAGGCATTTGACAAGTCCTTAGCCAAATTACCTTAAAGAAACAGCTGATATAAAATATTAAAATCTTCAAATGGATAAAAAACTGGTTAAAAAGCAGTAAAGATTAGTAAATTTTTAGAGCAGAAGGAGGTGATAAAGGTGACAGATGAGATTTAATAGGCAAAACAGATCAGTAGGGATAAGGAGACAGAGGTGACATGGTTCGCTTTTATCGCCCTCAGGGTCCCCGACAGACTGACCTCTGTACTGAGCTGTGCAGTGCCCAGGGCACAGGGCATGCTCTCGGGAAGGAACAGATATGTCCATACAGACTTTCATCTCCAAAGGCAGAATCTATGTATAAGGAGCTGGCGTTTATCAAATAATTCTTCTAAGGTAAGATAAAGATTTAAATACCTGATGACTAGTGACTAAGAAATACTTTTGAAATATGTTTTTGTGCCATAGCACTTGGTCAGATATTTCACGTTTAGAAGGTTCGTTCTGAGGAACCTTTTAAGTTTAGAGTAGGTTTATATTTCAGTTTAACTGTAATCTTAATTTTATCCTATGCATTTTTATTAAAATTAAGAGAGGCACTATATCCACAAAGAGATGCTCTGTATTTAGGTTTAAATAACCCTTCTGTTCTTCCACAGGTAATATTCACACCAGATTTCAGAGAAGTTAATTTAAGTGGGGGAAACCAATCCTTTTTTGATTCTTCTACACAGTCCTTCTCCACTCCAATTAACCTTTCTTTATCAAGACTGTGCTTTGTGTATCTCCAGATTTTAGATACTCTGACAACTGGTGGACCATCACAGATTTATTTTTCTTCGGTCCCCTGGTGGTGCTCAGTGCAAAAGCTGAGAAGGTGCAGGAGAGAACTTGGACATTGCCCACTGATGGCCTTTGCCACCCACATGCTCCATCAGGTTGGGTCAGATCACAGAGGAACAGTTGGTGTCACTCTGGGGGCTCTCCTCTGCTATAAAACTGAACTTCACAGCCAGCAGCACTGGGAATGAACAAGGTTATATTTATCCACTGCCACCACCCCTGAACTGACAGAATACAATTTAACCTGTTGCTGAAAAGTCTCAAGCTGCCTCTTCTGAAAAATGTTTCAGTTGCCATTGGGTCAAATATAGTGGGCCCTAAAAGAAGAAGAGTGCTGGCTAGTACTGCTGCTGGAAAAACAGTAACTGCTTCCACCGTTGCTTGCAGATCAGTATTTCCCCGAGCTCACACAGGTATCCAACTGTTCCCACTATGCACAGGAGCCACAATGGAGAAGAGCATGAAGAATTGGGACAGAGTGCTGCTTTTTTCCATTAAAATTTGATGAGAAACTATCTGAAACAATAGGGTGCATTCCTCAGTTAAAGTAACAGATTTTTTTATTGCAAAAATAATAGAATAAAATCCCAGAAACCTCAAGCTTATATAAAAACATTAAAAGATTTGAAATACTGAACATGGAATATTGAAATTAACTGAGTTCTATTCTCTTTCAAAAAGAACATTCACCCCCACATCAAAAAAGATATATATTCCCCTCTGGCTCTTCCTTGAAACACTCTGTACATGTGAGAACAAAATACAAAAAAAAGCCATTTTCATACCTTCTGAGAACCAGTACAGTGGGATCTCTCTGCTACTATTTGTAGAAGTAGCCTAAGTATTCAGATAATTTATTTTTATCACATTCTTTGATACTCAAAAAGTTATTAATTCTAAGAAAATATGCTTTCTGTGAATTTAAAGCAGATGTGTTTTAGTCAATATTTCACATACCTTATGGAGTTTGCTCCTCTGAAATTTTATTCATGTCACTCGGTTGATGGCCCATCCCACTCATCCGACACAAAGCTGTAGAAAGACAAACAGAAATGCTCACGAACTGTTATCGAGGAATTTGCTCTCTAAGAATATGCAGAAAATACTGATGCATAGTAAATTAAATTATACCTATTCCAAACTTCATGCAGTTTTCATGCAGTGTGCAAAATTATGAAATTACACTTTAAAAAAAAAAGAAACAAAACTGCTGTATTAGTGAAAAAATAGGGAAACAAATAAGGAATTACCTAGTCTACAAACTAGACAAGAAACTAAATTTCCAGTATGCACTTTTTCCACTAACACTTCAGGCCTATGAATATTTGTTTCACATTAGCAAATTAGATGCAACATATTCACATTTAAAATAGCATGTTTGCTCCTTCTTGCTACTCATCTGCCAACTATTTTTTTATTGATGTGCAATAAAAATGAAGAAAATATTATCTTAATTTGGCAGTTGCTGAGATGTTTACTAATCATATCAACAAGGCTAATAAGATAAAAATCAGTAGTAATATTAAGAAATAGAAGATATGCTCCTCAGATTAATATAGTGGTATATTCTACCTTATTTCTTTCTTAAATTTTTAAACACAGCAAAGTTAATTATGAGAATAATTATAACAAAGCATTAGATTATACCGTAATTTTTTTAGGGAAAACATTTTTACAGAAATCCTGGAGGCTACAGAAGGGCCCCAGGAGATGCAGGTAGAGCTGTTAGGAGGCCTTAACTATGATGTCAATTTATTTGCATCCAACTGTGTTTATTGAGCAATGATTAAAAAAGGAAAAACGCCTACAAGATATTTACTGGGTATGGAAATCGATACTCTTCCCTACTGGAAAGCTAGCAGTATGTTGGTCATCAACCAGCAGACCCAAGGCCTCCTGACCCCAGGGGTGGTGGGAGCAGAGAGTGGCTTTCTTTTATCAAGGGATACTAGTGCTCTAAGCGGGGCACTTGTAACAGTCATGGGAAGTATTGGATGGGCAGGGGGAGATGAAGCACTTCAGTACACGCCTGCCCAGGAAGACAGTAGACACTGCCCTGGAAAGGAGATGACCGAAAGTTCCTACTAGGATTTCACTGGCTTAACTGACCATGGCAGCTGGTTACCTAAAGCAGAGGGTGAATGGAACTTTAGCTCTAAGGGAACTGGGTGTGTGCCACATATAGGCACTGTACAGAAGCTGCACTTTTCATCATTGCCTTTGTAAAAGCCTTAAATCAGCATCATTTGTGCTCAACTTATCACTGATTTCTGAACCGTTTTGGTTTCAAATAATCTTTGATTATCCTTTGATAGCCCATTTGGAAACTGGAGTTTGGAGTAGAATCTGTCCTGTTGTGGAATTTCTACACTAAAAGTCTGTATAAATCACAACTGGCCATAAATTTAATTCACGTGCAACTTATACAGACAGTAAATTCTCTGACAAGATGTAACTGTCAAAGCCCTCCTGTAGTCAGAGCAGCACAGGATGACAACAGTACCACTCGGCTAGTTACTACACCCATGGAAACAGCTCCTTCGGCTCTAGTAGCTTATGAGTCAGCCCCACAATACATTTGCTTCAATATATTCTTGTAACAGGTACCGAAAATAACACATCTCAGCTGTTGAGAAGCCTGGCTGCTGTAATGCCCTCCAAGACTGTTTTATCATGGGGAAACAAGTCCTTTCTTGCAATATACTATCCAATGCACTACTTACACCAAGTGTCATAGAGTGGTACAGACAATCACTTCTCAATGAAATACTGAATTTCATTTGATTTGAAACGTTGTATATGACAATCGATTCTGACTGGAGAGGGTAATTACAATTAAGCTATTCATAATGTCACTTGAATCTAAGCCTCAATTCTAGGACTTTAAAACGTAGAACATGTCATACGCTTGTCCAGATCTGGAGCATCTATTCACAGCACCCACACTTTCAAAGAGTTTGAAGGAAAAGCTGGTGCCTTCTTATTTTATACACCTGTGAGACACATGTGGATGGCTAATTCAGTGACAGCAATGAAGTTCTTTGTGTGAATTCTTCAGCACTAGGCTTTTTTTTTTTTTTCTTAAATTTTTTCAAATAATTCTCTTATAAGGAAAAAATACTTTGGAGAAAGGTATTTGAAGATCTCCTTATCTGCTACACTCTTGGCAAAGCTTAATTCAATCCAATGCTGTTAGCGCTACTGGCATTAGCAAAGAAAAATACATCACTGCAGTTCTATACGCCACCTGGGAGCTGTCTGCTGGAAAAGAAAAGCTTCATTCTAGTGAAAGAGAGAGGATGATCTCAAAGGTCTTAAAAGAAATAGAGACACACTCCAGAGGGAGTCATGATTTAATGACAGTTCTGACAGTCTTGATGAGTTGGTCTGAAATATCAGAATTTTTGTCCAATATTGCTCTGTTGCCAGCCATACTCTATCAGATCAGTTTACTAAAGCTTAAGAATTTCTCTAAAGTACCACAACCTGGGTTTTTCCAAAACGAAATCACTGAATATGAAGAAAAACTTTCTGTCACATGCAGCTATAAAAGAGTGGAAGCCCCAAATCCAGAGGCATTCACCTAAGCAGAAAACAAATCAGGATATGAATATATCAATTCTGTCACATCATCTTAAACAAAAAGAAGGGTGTGTGCACAAAAGTAGGTATGCTTGTATTTGAACAATAAGGGAGGGAGTTACAGCTATGCAAATCGAACTACAACACTGAAGCAATATGATTTACACATTCTATAACAGTATTTACTTCCATTATTATACAGCTGTATCAGTAACTGATTTTTAGTTACTGCATCTAAACTATTTCTATTACTCCTCAGGAAAATTCTCTAAGTCTTTCAATCACTTGACCATTAGCCCTACCTTCACTGCTATGTTACGACATCACAACTAACATCACTGAGCAGAACTTTTTCACCCAAAGTTCTTAACACTCTGCAATTTCCATTTTACAGACAGAAGAAACAAATAACAATGAACAATCACTTCTCTAACAAGCCAGGAACCAACTATACTGAATCCAGGCTCCTAACGCTGTTTAATGCATGGCCCATCTCAGGAACAGCCTCATCGGGTCAGGACGCAGCTGAGCTAAACTTGAAAGGAATGTGCAATTTCTTCATGGCAAGTAGGTGATGTATTCCCTTCTGCTGCCCTGGTAGGTCATGTTTGGAAAACGAGCATGTGTCCACATGCAGACAGACAGAGGATCAGACATACAGACAACATGCTGCTGCACTGCACTTTTAGCAGCCCTAGTCCTCTCCAAAGCAGGTCTTGTAGGGTACATAACAAAGCATTAGAGGACAGAGATGAAGGCTAGCACACGATCAAAGCCTTAGAGTACTAGTTCTCTGAAAGCAGACAGCAACACAACCACCGGCTTAATAGATTCCACTGTGATAACTCTGTGAGTATTTCTGCTTGGCAGGACTGCTTATGGATTAGAAGAAATTACCCTACTCTTCTATTTCCAATAATCCTAATTCTATAGCGATTCTTAGATAATCACACAATCTATACAATCTTTAAAATACATACAAAGACAACACAGTTCATTATTAAATACTTCACATTTTGAGACTGATAAATTATCTAGATGACATTTGGGTTTAGATTGTCTATTTTTGTAACTCAGTCTGATTCATCTCTCATCAGCAAGTTCACATAATTTTATTTTTCCGGCTAACTGAATGATGAAGCTTTAAGGTGTATGGGATGCACCATAGTCTTTATCATGCTAGAGACAAGAACTATGCTGAGCATGAATACATGCTACTATTATCAAAGACAGTACCATTTACACACAGTGAATTAGGTTTAGAAAAGATATGTTCAATGGTAGAGAAAGATGCTTTTGCAGTGTCCATCACATACTATTTTGATACCTCAAGAAGAGTGTCCAGCACTAAGTGGTATATCTGGCAGTTGTTAAGTCTCGAGTTCATTATGGGATCTCTTGGCACTAATCTATTTATTTGATGAAATTTCACTATGAATTTTTTATCTTCAGAGTTCATCATCATGTCACTCAGGAAAACATGCTGCCATTAACTAGTGCTTAGACAACATTCAGCAGCTAGGTGCTTCAGAGGCAAATGAAGTCCTTGTAGAGACATGAAAAACAACAATCATGTTCAATCTCTGACTTTCTGACATGAGCTGTCTCATGAATATTCTACATACAGGGAAGGCAAACTGAAAAAAAGAAAACCCAAGCAATTAGTATATAAACTCTAATCATATAAATAAGGCTAATTATATAGACGGGAAATCTTTTCAGTTCAGTAAAATCAGATGTTAAACATTCCTCCCATTCATAGAAAAAGCCTTCATATCATGCAAACAAACAAGCTCATGAAAACCAGTGATCTAATCAAGCTGATTCTTCTATAAAGAGCCTCCTTGCTCTGTAAAGGAAAAGAAAATGTTAATTCTGCTTTTGTGTACTGGAAACCCACACAGATGTTACTATAGCTGGGGCTTGTGCTTTGTAATGAAGGACACGGGAGAAGCAGAAGAGTGTAATTGCAAATTGACGTTGTACTCTAGATGTAGCAGACAGAGGCAGCAAAAGCAACCGACAGGCTGGCTCAGAGCTGTGCTGGCTGCACAGAACAGGGTATTTCAGGAAGACTGGGAGCCAAGTGTGCTCTACAAGTTACATCTTCTGAAGGTCCCAAAATAAAAGCGTATGTTCCTACATACACAGGACCTGGACTACAGACAGGGTTCAACCCTGCGCTCTCCACCAGCTGACTGCTCTCTGAAAACAATTCCTCACAGCACGTCATGCTCATCGAGCAGCCAGCCTATGCCTCAAGTCTTTATCATACAGCTAAAAGAAAAAAATGGTGAGATATAAGGATCATCTCCCTGCACCAGTGTGCTGCATTGCCAAGCACCCCGCAGGAGGGACCAAGCAAGCACAGAAATTGCAATCCTTCCATAAACAGATGTGATGCCAAACTGGTGTGTAAGAGGCCAAAGGAATAAGTGGCCAAAATGAAACATTGTTTGCTGTGCCAGCAATGTATATATGACCACCTAATTGTTAAATTGAACATTAAATATCAAGATTTGTTAAAGTTATTTTTACATTGTCACCTTACAGTGCACGTGTAGATATATATTTTAACATTTGCTGTGTCATTCAGCTATTTCTTTGGCTGTGACACCATAGCTGCATGAGTACAGAAGAACTGCTAGGTGATTAGAGTGAAAAGTTTGGATTCTACAAATTCTACAAGAAAATATTTAATATCATGTAAAACCGCTTTCATATAATATTTGCATTCTAAGTGCAAGTGCAGAATACTGTCAGTATGTCTTTTACACAGCTTCCATATGATAAAATAGAAATGCTGATAACTTTCTCATCAAGGCAGTCAAAAAAAATATGTTTATGACTTGAATGCTTACTGCATTTCTAGTATTTGTAAGAATGAAGCAGACCACTCCCACAGCAAAACATCTTAATACCAAGGGAACCTCCTAACTTTCAAAATCCCAATTCCTGCCTCCACCACGTTTCAAGGCTTGTTTGATGTGATACCTTCTGACTTTGGTAAAAGTGCTACAAAAGCAGTATAAATGACATCTTCTAGAGAAGACTGACAGTTCCTGGAGTTATTTAGAGCTATTACTGAGTTGTGACAAGTAGTAGCTGCCACAGGAGGTTGTGCAGAGGCACACTGGAAGTTAGACCACTCAGCACAGAAAGCAGTAAGAGGTCTCATAAAACTGGATATGTGCACAGTCTGGTCACAGGTGAAAATTTGTTTTCACCAGGCAGTCAAATAAGCCAAGCAGACACTTACTACCCAGATTTTCTAAGTTTCTGGGGTAGAGTACATTGCTCCAGCTACTCTGCCTGGCCCAAGTGCTCTGATGCATCTGATGCTTCACCAGATGGTCTGAGACAGACAGCAACTGATAAGCTTGTTTTTCCATAACACATCCTTGACCACAGCCTGACTGATGGACCGGGCAGATCCCCCAGGATGTAACAAGCCTTGAAAATTGCTCTGAAAATGGACAGCTCTTCCTGGATGCTTGTCTGACAACATAAACACCTACCTCAGACAATGTATTACTTGTTGTACAGGAGTCTCTGAGAACATGAATCTGCAGAAACAGCAACATGCTTGTTCTGACCGTTGGTGAGTGCTACTTATCTCAACATGTCACCTCTGGCAAATTCTTCTTTCCTAACACACCATGTGCAGGGTGGGAGGAGGAAACCAGAACATCATCCACTCTGGTCCCTTCTCATGACTCATTTCACGTCCGCTTTTCCCTCTTCAAGCAATTCCAGGCCAAGATTAAAACTGAAGTCAGACATCAGTCAGATCTTGATAACTCACAACAAAGAAATACACTGAGGCTGCCCTGCAGGGACACAGCTTGAACATCACTATCAGACCAGTGCAGATATCCCTGCACCGCCTCGTCTGTAGCTAACTGCAGGAGATTTCTTCACAGAGTCATAGAATTGTCATGGTTGGAAAGGACCTCTGAGATCATCAAGTCCAACCATACGCACACAAAAAACCTCTACATCTCAACCACTACAGCATGCCCTGAAATGCCACATCTACACGTTTCTTAAATACCCCCAGGGATGGCGACTCCACCACCTCCCTGGGCAGGCTGTTGCAGTGCCTGGCCACTCTTTCAGTAAAGTAATTGTCCCTAATACCTAATCTGAACCCCCCCCTACCACAACTTCAGGCCATTTCCTCTGGTCCTGTCATTATTCATTTGGGAGAAGAGGCCAGCACCCACCTCCCTCAACCTCCTTTCAGGGAGCTGTAGGGGGCAATGAGGTCTCCCCTCAGCCTTCTCTTCTCCAAATTAAACATGCCCAGTTCCCTCAGCCTCTCCTCACAGAACTTGTTCTCTAGACCCCTCACTCTGGATCGAGTCTGCCAGAAATCACTGCCTTGTCCTTTGGGCAGATTCAGATTTCCAGGGAAAACCATGGGGAGTCAAAGCACTGTTTAGTGTGAGCAAAGGTGACCGAAGTGTTACTTCTGTTCTCAAAAAGGATTAATGCAATTGTTTACGAAGCTGAAAAGAGTAATGATAAAGGTTTATCTAGCGCACAATAGTCAAGACTAATTCAGAAGACTTTCCACTTGACATAGTAGTACTTTTGCAATCTACTTTACCCAAGCAACTACTCAAACCTATAAAGAAACCAGCTTTAGAGCTCCTAACATCAGGTGAAAAACATGCAACACATTGCATAAGTCAAAATACTGATTCAGTATTAATTCACGCCACGGTTCAAATGTGATAACCTTTTTTTCCCTGAAGAGTTAGCTTTGTGCCACAGAATTTCTCCCAGATAGTGCCTCAGCCCACCTTGCCATTGTATCATTATGCTTGACCTGCTATCATTTGCTGTTTTACAATTGATGTGAAAACTTAGAACCTGCTTAAGTTTCATACACCGCACTCCGGGTGATTTGAAAGAACTGGATCATTTGCTGCACACCAAACCACCTGGGGCTGTTACGGTGTGGATACCTAGGAAAAAAATAGAAGCACGGCCTCCTTCCAGCCACTCTCACAGCTCTTCTGGGTTCCCTTGGTAGTGGAAGAGATGGCTGCTTTCTAATTGTAGACACTCATCTGTTAATTACATACACAGCCTTGAACTTGTCTGTAGACTACACCACAGTACTGAGAGACAGCTTTGCTTAAATGTACTAATAATTTACCAGGTATATTGCAGAGGTGACTAATGATTTCTTGCAACCTGCTGGCACTTCCTTAGCCACACAATTAGCTCACCCAGCTGCCTTCATAGAAAATGATGGTATCCTGTTGGGCACCAGCATGGAGCTGGCAGAATGTCCGGTCTGTTACGTACTGTTCTTGAACAGCTTAATTTATGGGGCTGTTTTAGGTCAGAGCCACTTAGAGACATAAAGGAAACTGTCAACAGCTTTTACCTGGGATTTTGCAAGAATCTGCTTTCACTTAGGAGATATGTCTTCTACTGGTTTTAACGATATCCTCTGCTACCCTCTCATTTCTCCACCCAAGCTCTATCTGCTACTTGCTTATGATGATAAATATCACAAACCGAGGAACATGAAGTGACTGATTTTTTATTAGATTGCAAGCTGCATGCATAAACTATATCCTTATGTATAGCTTTCTGTTGGCACTGCTGAGTGCATTTACTTTAACAGGCATGTAAATGCCTTTTTGATGACCAGGTAATTTAAGGTCCACAGGGAGGTATACAATACATTATCGGGGGGGGGGAGGAAAAAAAATCGAGCATTTTCAGAGTCTGCTGAAAGCAAAGACTTCTGCAGCTGGGCTTTAATTGAAAGTTTTTAAAAGGTTAACTGTCAGCCCAGGCTGTCAATAACAGAAATTTAACAAGATGCTCATGTAGCCAATATCTGATTTGTTTACAACAAATAAAGGAGTACATCCAGCTGAAATCATCTTCCTTCATTTGGTAATCTTGGTAAACATGTTTTCAAGAGTGGTTTATGTTGGTTGTTTTTTTTTCTTGGAATGGAAACATCTGAAAATTGCTTTGAAAAAGAGATACCTGGTAGAGCCAGCTGGTAGGGTGTCATGCACAGGTACTACGACTGCATCTGATAGAACAGTTTAGTAGAAACTTGAATTTGCCTCTGTTTTTCCCCAGAGAATTCTGTGGCCTCCACGGTGAACCAGGTGGCAAACACACACTCAAGACTTTGTCTACTCTACTACATAAACACTGTATGATACAGTAGAGCAAACTTCTAAAACCTGAATCTAATTATGTCACAGTGCTGGTCCCAGGAAGGGAAAGATGGAAAGCAAAGAAGTAGAAAAGATGAAGTGTTTTCAGTGTTCTACAGTAAGGAGAAAAAAAAAAATATCTTAGCAGAACACACAGAGTTGAGTTCACAATTAACTGCTGCATTCAACACTTTCTCATACATGCGGATCTGCGGTTAAGCCCTACACATCAGTTCAAAGTACCAAATGAAACATGTGTCCTTTTGCAAGGCTATGAGGAAGGTGAGTTCTGAGTATGGTCCTCAGGAATAAAAACGAAAATAGCTATATCTTAATAGTCCATTCTCCATCCTTCACTCCTCAGAAATGCCCTCAACAAGCTGATTCCCAACACAGTAATGTTGGCAGGAGATGCTTTTTCTGCTTGTATAGCCAGCAAAAGGGGGAAGAATTAATCTCTGCATCCCCAGCAACAGGCCAGGTACTTCTGGCAGAAGATGGTTGCTCAGTGCCCAGGCAGCCACAGACTGCTATGAATATCCCCCATCACTAATCTGATTGAAATGAGAACGCTGTAAAAAAGAAAAAAGAAAAAACTCTTGTGTGCTATACAGCATAGAGCTGAATGAATATTGGCCATCTGTTTGTACTGGATATTCCCCACCAGTTTAGAGACAAGCTACTCACTGGCAATATGTTCAACAATTCAAGAAGCCCCACAAAGGCTCTTCCTTTATTCTTTATGACTGCACTGAAGAGAGCAAGTAGTACCATTTTCTACCCTGGAAAAAGCAAAGGGTGTTGGAATGCTGATAGCAATGGTCAAACGTTTCTGGATTCAAGGCTCCTACAGAAGCTTTGCCATTCTTCAATGTAAATGAGACATGTGATGGTTCACCAGGGAAGTTTCCTAGGGTCCCCACAAGCTCCAACGCCAACTCTTAAACACAAAAATAAAGGTGTTGCATCAGGCATAGCACTCAAGGAAAACAATGCTGCTTAGTTGATCTAAAATTGTTTCAGCTTTCTATGAGTCCTCCAATGTCTTGCAGCTCTTGTCATAGTGCTCAACACAGATAGTTAGTCTCTCTATCTATAGAACATATTTATAAATCACAGTGATTACCTGGCAGCAGTTTGGCTTGAATTTTGTCTAGTCTATTGGACATGCTGCCTGTTTCAAACTACTGCTTTGTAATTTGCATAGAACTTTTATAGTCTTCTGGTTCCAAACCTGTATGGCATCTACAGCACCAATTTGATCAGTAGCCTAAACAGTAATATAACAATACTGCCATCATCCATTTTCTGATATCAAACCTATGAGCGCTGCCTACAAGACAAGATTCCGCAGTGGGTTTTCATTTCGATTTGTACCTCAAATGAGAGGAAAACTGGCTGATTTCAGGCCCATCCTAATACTATGATCAAAAAGGGTGCAGAAGGGAGAGCACATTTAAAGTTCTCATTTAGCGAAACTGAACAGAACATGCTGACATAAGAATTACAGTTGTTCAACAATTACCTTTTTTTTCTTATACATCAGCTTAGGCAAAAGTAAGATGTTAAAAGAGGTCAGTGAAAGCATCAGTTCAAAGTTTTCACTAGAGAAAATAATGAAATAGAAAAGTCATAGCGAAGACTAGCGGATTTTATTTCTGATGTTGCTTTAAAAGGATTTTTTTTCTCCTGTAGACATACGGTCCAAAAGAACTTCCATCCTCCTACTCTTTTGAAGCAGCCTCCGATACAATACTTGAGATTTGGATGAGAATGTAAAAAGTGCATTTGATCAGCACTGTAACTGCTGCTGTGACCTTATTTGGTCACAGAAACTTTAGGGATTTAAAAATTCTTACAAATTCCACCACAAAAAGATTTCCATGACTCGTCTAAGACAGCAGTGATGTACGGCATATCATAACAAACATATGACAAAAATCTGACTAAAAATAATAGTTAGTGAAAAAAAGATAAAGTCTCAGTATTGCTAAACTAGTAAAGCATATTTCAAGGCAATTTGCTGAAGGCAGCCAGGGATACAATACACTTTTCTTTTGGGGGATAGCTTATCTGGGGAAATAAGGGCAACAAATTTGGGGCAGGGTGGGGGGGGCTATGGAGCTGGGAATAGGTGGTGTTTGCTTATAAATATCTTGATTACTCATCTTTACTAAAAAATAAAGCTTTTTAGATGCTCTACTGTTATTCTGATTTTATCTACAAAAGCCAACTATGAATATTAAGACATACCTTGACCAGCACTACAACATTACTTTTCATATAGCTTTGTTTAAACAACCATTCCTGAACTGGCTTTTGGTTTTTGAACTAAATACCTGAAGATTTCACAGTTCTCATCAAGATGAGGATTATGAGTTTGCCTTGATTTCCCTAAATTTCGATTTCTCAAACTTCCCTCTAACTTTTCATTTTTTTCAAAAAGGTAATCTGAACATGTAGCTATCTGGGAATATACATACACATTGGTCCTTCTCATGTTCAGGGATAAAATTCCTGAAAAAAAGGCTCATTTGGAAGCTTCTTCCTGTGCTATCCAGACAGTACCTCAGGAGTCGTACTCTTCAGGAACAGCATGATGAAGTGAAATTAGCAGACCACATACTGTTTTATAAACCAGCTTCTCAGTCCCTATTAGAACCTGTGTGTTGCTGAGGAAAACCATTTAAAACTGTAACAGCTCTACTATTACTGTGCAAGGATTCCCTCTCAATATATTCCATTTAGCATTCACCCGCGTGCAATAATGACCTATACTTGGTCACCTCTACACCATCTCACAGTCCCCTTCTGACATTCTGCTCTTCCCCTTGTATTTTTCACTGTACCTCTCCAGAATGCTGCAAATTAAAACATTACACCCCTTTTCAGCTCCATCATGGGTTCAGAGTTTTATATCCTTTATGATCTGTGTCTGTTATTTTATTATCTCATCTTTTTATGTGTGAAGCTTTGTTCAGGGGAAAAACGTCTCTCTCTCAATAGTTATTTGATGATTATGCCTATATCTGTATGTTTTAAATGATTCCATTACCTCTGAAAACATTTTACAGTACTATAACACTTGTGCATTTTGCTATTCATATATCTCTTGATTTTCTCTGAATTTTTTTATGCTTTTATATGATTAATATTTACATGTAACACATCCTTCTCACACCGCAATATAGTTCATTATCTAAGACTTACCTTTACACCCACTACAACTCTTACCCTTCTGGTTTTTGTTGCCTCTGAGTAACCCACTAGTAAAACATAGACATAGGCTATTTACATACAGAAGAAGTAAATCTTGGTGCTGCAACTCTGCATTTGTAACACTGAACAGATTCATACTTTATTCTGCATGTTTATCAATATGGTTGTCTAACTGTCATTACTTGGAAGGTATATATGGTGTTGAATGGCTATATGCTGTATTTTCTTATTTCTATCTTTTAAAGTTATTATTTAGGTCTGTATTTTGATATTGTACTTCCATAATCAAATAGAAAATTGCTATTGACTTCACTCAGGAAGATGTGAGGCTCCAGGGAGATAGATTTCTGCTCACAAATACTTCAAAACACAGGTTTCACTCTGAGTGGGTTTTTTCAGTAGAAGAATCAAGGCTGATCATACCTCATGTCCGTGGTAACAATTACTGTCTCTAGTTTGTGTTTGTAAAACATGAATAAAAGTCTCCTTAATTACCATTTTCAACAACATTTCAGGTTTACAGTTAAAAGCTTTTTACTGCCACTTGAGTGCATGTTTTCGGCAACAAAAGCTGAAAAAATGTTGGCTAGTTAAGGTACTTCTATCACAACTGGAAATGAGTCTTGGCTTTCTCCTTGGATGGTTATTTTACTTTTCCCAATCTCCCTCAAAACCCAAAAATTTTAATAACCACAGAGAAAGCATATAAAAATGTTAGCAATACTGTACAATATAAATTGTGCCCATAACTTTTCTGTTCTTCCCGTGTGTACCTCATAAACATCTCCAGCAGACCAGCCTGAGACACTCTCATTCCAGAGTATTCATTTGTTTTTCTGTATGCAGAGTAATAGACAGGCCAAATCATTGCAGTATCCATGTCTGTCCAACAAACCATGACGTCCATTTTGTATCAGTCTGAAAAACTATAATTAAACACATCTGAACTGCATTTCACGCTCTCTCTTTCTCTCTTCCTATCCTGGATTCCATCATATTCAGATCCTGGCCTCAGTCGTGTGTCTAAGTCTTTCTGCAGTGTTTTCCTGTGTCTTTTCCCCAAAACTGGTTATATGCCAGTAAAAAGTGCCCTTAGATATTACACTATTTATCCTCCCCCTTGTGTCATGTCTTTTGAGATAATTATTTATTCTTTAATTTCTAGATGAATTGCAACTCAGTTTTCATTTCTGGGATAATCTGCCTGCATCTATGAATCAAGGCCTCAAGACAATCTTGTGACCTTCATTCTAGAGTCACTCCCTTTGGAAAAAACTTTATCCCAGTGCCTGTAGTGTGTTTACCATATACTTAACACAAGAATATGATGTGAATCAGGATGCAGAAAATACAGATAAAATCAAAAATAAAAGCAACCACCCCAAACAAAACCAAAACTAAACTGAATTACCTTAAAAAATCAGAATTGTGAGGTGGCAGTCTGACAGTATTATTTACCTGCATGTCTCAGTGCATTTTAAAAACACAGATATTGTTATTGAGGTAGCTGCAGTACAAGCATTCCTAGAAAATCTATCCTGTGGGCCAAGACTTGGTCACCTCACTCTCCAGGCAAGTACAAGTAGACCCCAAGCCTCTAAGCCTTCACCCCATACCTCATTTCTGGGGTCCCCTGTTGCTCTGGAGAGATGTCAGCTCTGACAGGACAGTGGTATAATGATCTTTCACAGACAAGGAAAAAGTTATAAGCATGTACATTAACGTTAACACTTCCTTACACTTTCCAGTTTTAAAACTCAAGACTAGCAAATTAAGAAAGAAATGTGTACAGATGAAACATTTCACTTCATGATTTATTCTCAAGTGCCAGGCTGACAGAGGGAGATGCAGTGTAGAGGAATGACAAAGAAAAGCCCTTAGAGGTAAGTGCAAACAAAGATCTGTGTAAACAGATGCAGAAGAGAAGATGGAGTGTCAGAGCCCTCATCAGCATTTGGGCAATTTTCTCCTTCGACTTGAATAGATTTTGAGAATCTCTATCCAAGAACACCCACCACAAAACAGGGATAAAGAAAGCTTCTTTGTTTTTAAAGCAGATTTTTCTACTGTAAACAAATTTAGTTCTTTATAGTGAATTCAATTTCATTCCTTTGTTAGGATTTAGAAAGGGAAACATCGCCTCCATTAGGCTTTTGGGTAGTTTACTTCCCAGCCCATTTGGTCATCAACTATAATTAAACTGCCAGGCTGTGCTTCTCTAGATGGTAAAAATGTCCCTTCAAAAACTGACTCCATTCTTCCTTATAATCCTCAAACATGTGTATAAGGAGAAAATCATTGAAGTGTTTGCAAATTAGATCATAACCTGAAAATCTGAAAAGCAATATATGCTGCTGTCTACAAGGATAGAGAAAGAGCAGACCTGCTACAATCCCAGATGGCACTGGAATTAAATGAATCAAAAGGAACTAAATTATTTTCAGTTTATGTTAAGATGGAGCTGAACAACAAAGGAAAAATGTTACAAGGAATTGTGAAGTGGGATGGAAAAGGGACAATCCAAACTTAGCAAGTTTTCAGTAATATAATCACAGAAGGAGAAAGTCAGGAACACGGTTGATTTGTCGGTGGTTTTTTTCATGTTCTTTTCACATCTGAGTTGAAGAAATGTTTTTCTTTTTCATTTGCAATTTTTGCTAATAATATATTGAAAACCGTAAGAGAATAAAGAGGACATCTGATTCAAGTCAGCAAGGAAGCTAGGCTTCCTGGCAGAAGGAATGATTAAATGGAAAACCATCATGAGAAGAAAAAAAATGAAGAAAGATCTTCTTCTCTGCAAGACCCTGTCTTTTCTGTAACCTCAAAGCTACGTGAGAAAGGTGTGTAAGTAGTTCTGGCAGCACTGGAAAAGTTAGTCTTACCATTAAGATTAGCACGAGAAGAGAGTTCATCTTCAGAGCAGAAATACTTTGAGGTCCAGCTTTAATACTCCATATTTTTCTAACAAAAAATGATCATTATGCAGCACTATGAAATGAAAAAATATATACTTTGCTCTGAACAGGTGAAAGATTTATAGAAATTCAGACTCAGATCCTTATCACAAATCAAATAAATTCACAGGAACTTGTAAAGTTGCTCAGGTGTAAGCAGATGAGGTTACAGGTGTAGACATATGATGTATGAGACATTTACAGCCTTGCTGAGTGATGTTATCAGCTACAAACTGAAACTCAGACTTGATAATTGGGTAAAACCCCCATTAGCTTCAGTGGCAGTTTTGCATTGGGGAGCCTAAATAATGACTGCCAGTTTGGGCAGTTCTTTACACTTGCTAAATATTCCCAATAGCCTTGACAACAGATATTCAGACAACAATGAGAAGCAATTTATTACCTGCCAATCTAACTATCAAATCTCTCTCTTGGCTCCTGGCAATGGCCACGCATTGTACATACAAAGATCTGTTCTACAGCTGAAACTGTAGGAGCAAATGTAAATATATTGTATGTAGTAAAAAAAACCTGGGAGTGAAGTAGCAAGAACACGCTTCCATATCGTAACTAGAGATTACAGAGACTTAGACACACATTTTCAGTGAAATTTTAGAGCTGTGCAGTATTTGCCGTTGCAGATTTCAAGAATTCTAATTCATTTTATTACAGATTAGCTATGACATTACTGCCATTAACTCACAACTGGCTAGAGTTAGCAGAGGAGTACGGAGTCCAAGCTTCCTTTTTTATCATGGAAATATCAGAAATACTACTTCCAGCTCCAAATATCCCAGGCACTGTAAGAAGCAACTACAAGCAATTAGCCTTTAATTATGAAATAAGCATAGAAATCCATAACTGTTCTCTTCTGAGTACTATCAGAAATATAGATCTGTAATACTATGCAGAAATGATTGGCAGCAGTTCCTGCTTTTTAGAAAGCATCAGGATAGCATGTATCTCTCTTCCCTATAGCAATACAGTTTTTCCAGTATTCAAAAGTGAAAACACATCTTTGACTATAGGGTACCAGTCTGCAGCCTCAAGCTAAATCCACATATAAAGGGAAATAAAAACCAACAGCCTGAGTCACGACCTGATGCATGTAATGAGCACAGAAACCCAGCCAATCTTTCACAATTACATGTAAGGTCTCCTACAGACATATTTAAAACTATATGGGCGAGATGTGTGCTGTTTCTGTTGTTCCTGAAATGAACTCTGCATTATATAGAAAGTATGAATAGACTGTTGTAGCACTTTGGCTCGAAAATAAGCTAATGGCTCTGCACCTTTGGTTTCCTGTCTCCAAGGTTACCACTTGTGTTTTCCATGAATGCTACTGTTTACTTCTTTCGCTTCATTCTTGTTTACTTGTTTTGTGTATATAAAAATAGAGATAGTAAAAAAAAAAACAACAAAAAAACAGAAAACAAACATTACAGATAGTTAGTTGCCATTTACAACTGAGGACAGCAGGTTAGATGCCAGTGACAAATTTGCCAAGTATCTTCCTTCTCATCACAATCTGTGCAAAGGGCTCAGAAAGCTACATGGCAGCTGATGTTTATGGCTCTAATTAGAGCCCTGGATCACAAACTCTGCCAATGCCAGTTTTTCACACACAACCTGGAGGAACAGAAGAGGCAAGAAACGTTTGGGTAAAGCAATAAGGCAAAGAAGATTCCCATGATTAGAAACATATAAAATCCACAAATAAAACTATGTTACAAATAACTACAGTTAGCGTGAAGCGAGGTATAGGACAGCTCCTAACTTCAGAAGCTCCTTGGGGCCAAGCCCATCTTTCCGACAGGCTTGCAAAGGCTGTTGCAAGGGATCTTAGTCTCAGGACAGAAGCTATCTGGGGCCATCAAAAAGAATTTTGAACATGATAAAAGAAAGTTTGCATTTACAATGATAGTATTAAAGACTTCCAAAACTCTATTTAATCTTCCTTCTGACTGGACAAAACCTGCACATTGGTAATATAAATACATTAGATTCCCTAGAGATCTTTTGAATGTTTTTTGAAGCAGACAGACATGCATTTCCTCTGCCTCTGTGTTTAAACTACAACTAATGAGGCCTGCAATTCCATTTCAAATGACAGGTTTCAGATCTCAAGATACACCCATCCATTCTAGAAAGCACCTTGCAGGACAATATGAGTATCTGAAATAGCAGACGCTAGATTCAGAAAAGGGTTATTTGCAAAATCACTGCTAATATCAAGTCTGTTGTCTATATTAATAACTTCTTATCTATCAGAAGTGTGAAGTGGGGAAACTGTGAACAAATGTTTCAACAGATAAGTACAAACATATTTTTATAACATATGACTCATAAAATGATATAAATACTCTTGAAAACACTGCGATTTGAAGTGAGAACACTTAAGAAAGAAGAAAGGTATTAGTTAAGAACATAATCTGACTCAGAGAAGCCTGGTGGGAAGAGAGACTGGAAGAAAAAGGCAAGACTACAATCACCAGGTTCCCAAGTGCACTGAAAAACAGAGGAGGGAACTAAAGAGAAATTTCGTACTAAATAGAACTTGGTTTACCTTCTTTTTATAATACATAACATAACCCCTTGTTTTGCTGGATCCCATCTGTTCTCATCTTTGAGAGTGCTCTCAGGTGACTCTGAGGTGCCATAAAGCACATGGGTAAATAAATCAACAAAAAAATGTGCAGAGATTCTTCAGGTACATGCCACTTCGGGCACGCTGACTAGTCCTGGCAATGTGGATTTATTTTCCACCAAACTGAAATGTTATGAGGAATCACACACATCAGGGCTGCCCATGTGTTGTTTTCCATATGTACAGAAGAACCCTTCTGTGGGGAGAGAGCCAGCAGGGGAATGGCTTGTGACCAGCAGTGACTCTGAACTGTCATACCCCATAAGCAGCAGGTCTCCAAAATCCCTAACTGAAATCCCATCTTTTCAAAGAAAGGATGAGTGTTACCAAGTTGAAAGTCCACATTCATCATAACCCCCACTCCAAAATTCACCAGGTAAATAAATGTTGTTGAATTTTCCCTTTACCCACTAGAGAATATTTTTTCAGAAGCTAATACCATAAATCCTATGTATGCTATCAATTACATCAAGCACCAGGGGGGGAAAAAAACCAAAACAAAAACCAACAACAACAACGAAACCCACAAAGGTGGAGGAGAGAGGCAATCTGACATAGCTGTTCTTTAAAATAAAGCAAAATGATACATGAAGATGGAGAATCCAGGGGAAAGGTGACCAATGTACTCAGTTTTTCTGAAATATGGGGAAAGTCTCCGAGTAGCACCTTTCTCAGTAAGCACCAAAAAATAAGCCTGAAAACATATGCAAAAGACATTATACCCATGGTCTATATAGAGAAAACGGATGTACAACTATAGTGCTAAGGATTAATCTTAAACTAGTCTACCATAGTTGATCCACAATGTTTAAGCCAAGTAGGTTTTCTTAATAATTCTTTTATTATGAATAATCATAATCCGTGTACATTTGTTGTTGCAGATATTGGTTACCATAGTAATAAACCCAGCTGCAGAAGTACAACAATCCCCTCACTACAAAAAGGATATTGAAGTGCTGGAATGTGTCCAGAGGAGAGCCACCAAGCTGGTGAGGGGTCTGGAGAACAAGGCCTGTGAGGAGAGGGTGAGGGAACTGGGCATGTGTANTTCAGTGCTGGGGGGGGTGTTTGGTGTGTTTTTGGTTGGACTTGATGACCTCAGAGGTCCCTTCCAACCATGAAAATTATGTGATTCCATATCTAAAATGCTATCAAATACTACTCTAACTAAAAAAGCACAAATTCAAGTAGTTATTTTTCATTGTGTATTTACTAACTTTCATGTTATCATTTTTGCAGAGCAGAATCTATATTTTATGCTGTTGGGATGCTCAGAATTTAACAGAACATATATTATTTCTTCTATTTACTCATCTATCCCGCATTCAGTGTTACACAGAATGTACTTTCTATTTGTTATCAATTGGATTTGCTTAATATTGCACTGCTTCATTTGAAGTTACATACGGTTAAGAAAAATTAGATGGGCACACAAGATAGGTTAGTTATTTTCTACTACTACGCATTACTTCCTTACACGTACACACACACACTCTTTTAAATTTCCAATTATCCAAAGCAAAACTTTACACTAAGAAAAGTATACTCTAAAACAAGCAGGGACAGATTTTTTACTCTTAGAAAAGCCTATTTCAAATAAGAATCAAGAGTATAGAACAAAGAATTCTAAATAGCAAAATCTCTCCCTAGACAAAACAACGTTACTTCACAATGTTCTTATTATGTTTAGAGACATGGAGATACTAATTTCACTTTATGATTATTCCTCAAAAAGGTTCATTATGTGTAAGATTGACTTTAGAAAGATGGGTTCGCATATAAAGCGTCTGCTTGTGCAACCGGCTTATCTTTGAATAACTGTTTGATAATTTCACTCACTTAACTTTTGCAATCACATAGCTCATAATTCATTTCAAGATTTTATGCATCAAAAATTTCTTCTTACCCCTTGCTTGGCTCAAAAACAATGTCCTTGCGTGATAGGGTGCTTTACTACATCAGTTTGAGGACACATTTACAACCAAGGGAAATCAGTCTTCCGATACCGAGAATACATCACTGTCATCACTTCTCCTACAGTTAAGCATAGATTTTAAAATGCAGCGACTATGAAATTTTCCCAAACTCCTTGTGGGAAGGTTTAGTCCTCCTCAAACAAAAAAGGCTATACTTTCTCCTTTTCCCCTTTCTCAATAAAAAAAGCCACAAAATTACAGCTGTAAATACTAGTTTTTCATACAGATAATTGCTCCTTCCTACAGCATGTTAGGAAAATAATTGCACTATATCATTGAAAAAAAAGTGAAAAGATGGTGAAAAAGAAACTGAGTAACTATTGTCATTACATACAGAATTCATTTTAAAACATGGATCTAACCTTATTAAAACTGTAATTGGCATAAAGAATGTAATTTTTCTTCTGCTTTCACAACACTTGGCATAAATCTATAAATCCCCAAAACTACATAAATAAACTATTGATGCTATAAAACTAAGTAAATAATTTTTAGGAAACAAAGAAAAATTCAAACATCAAACTAACTACACAAATAATATATCCGTACAAATAACAGACGCTTCAGTTTCTCACCCAAACTAAAAAGTCTACAACAAAGTAAAAGTTTTAGTTATGTGTTTTACCAAGAAAAACAAAAACTAATTGACTCCTCCCAAGTCATATAAACATCTTTAATAAAAAGAGACTGGAATTAGAGAGCTAACTTGTCTGGAAGCAACTATGTGCTTCCTATTTTGAGGCGCACACCCAAGACCCAGGTTAGAGAGCTTCGGTGCCCTTCACTGTCCCCAAGCCTTCAGCCTCCTACTTGCCCTGCCTCAGGGCACGGGCCGGCTGTGCTGGTGTATGAGAGCAAGGGGATCTCAAGGAAATGGCACACTCTGTCTCTCACAAGAGCATCCTCACTATGCCCAGCCTACAGAGTTGTTCTTCATCTGTCTCATCCGTACAATTTTTGCTTTAGGAAACACATGTATTGTTACAGAAAAATGCCTTGGGGATACAGCAGCGTTTCTGCTGCAGGGCCAAATATTCTGTTCTTCCACATTTTGTAAGAGGAATGCCTTTCAGTTTGGCAAGACGAGCACTGTCGGGACCCATACAGCATTCAGTCACACTCTTAACCTTTAATAAGGACTTTACTAAACACAGATAGATGCTGAAGTGGTCCCATAGTTTGTAGAAACTAATTTGGTTACAGTTCATTGTTCTTCAAAACTATTATAATTCATTATTTTTAAACACTTAGAAGTCACGTCATTTTTTCATACTTGAAAAACTCCCTAGTTTTCTATTCTTTGTATTGGTGACTACAATTTTAACATCTATAAAATAAAATATAACTACTTTTCTTAAGTCAGGAAACTGTCAGCCTGTACAGTTAAAAGTTGGTCTGATACAGTTACTAAATCCAGATTCAACCAACTAAATAGGTTAATTCTATATAGATCTATTTCCATCTAGTATCTGCTGGAGATACCAGTGCATTACCTACATCCAGTACATACACTGAAGATGTCTGAAGTCATGGCAAGTTCATTGTTGATCAGAAAGTGAGTGGCAGCCCCTTAGGAAGCAGGCCAGAAACCAGGCTGCACAAAGTCTGGTCTTTTCTGAGTTCGTATTCACAACATGGATAGCAAAGGGAATAATCAAGTAATACAGAAATTTCTCAGGATGCTCTAAAGAACCCGATTCAGGCTAGAGAGGAAGGCAAAAGCCCAAAACATATTTTGATACAAAGCTACTTATGGGTCACTTGAAAAAAAAGATTAAAAGAAAAAGCTAAATTTACAAGCTCCAGCCCTCAGTCTCTCTACTCTATTTACCAGTCAGTCCTTCTTGCATACCAAGTTCTTTGATTGAAAGCCAGCATCATATCCAAATGTCTGGCTGTTTATAGGAGGCCTCCACTGCTTAAAAATGAACAGACTAGATCAGATCAAAGGTCTGCGCAGCCTCTACCAGCCTACACATTGAAGAGCAAAACCCATGGAATTTTCACGCATAGGCTGACCCAAGCCATATGTGTCCTACTGCTCCATTAGCAGCAAAAAGCTGAACAAGGCAAATGTGGGCCTGCTGGTGAATGAGGTGGGTGACTTAGTGACAGCAAACACAGATGTCTCCTTCTAAAAGGCTTTTCTACCTAGTCAAATAGTTCCAAGAGAAGATGAACTATCAGTAATCAATGAGGACTGAGGTAGAAATTGCTTAGACATTGATCCTTACAAGTTAGCGGGATCCAATAAGTTGCATCTGAGGGTGTTGAGAAAACTGAGTGTCCTTGAAAGGCCGGACTCTGTTGTCTTTAGCAATTAATGGAAACCAGGAAAAGTACCCAACAACAGGAACAAGTACCTTAAAAAAAATGTCAAAAGGCTGATGTGGAGAACTACAGGCCAAACAACCTCTCTAAGTCACCCCGAAAATTGTGGAGCGAGTTGTCTTTGAGCATATTTTTGGGCACATAAAGGAGAATAAGGTGATTTGGAACAGTTAACATAGATTTATTGAGGATAAATCATGCCTAACAAACCTGATTGCCTTCTATGATAGAATGACCACATTTGTAGATGAGGAAAACGCAATAGATAACATTTACTTTGACAAGGTTTTCAACACCATCTCCCACATTATTCTTGTTAAGTCATTACAGTCTGGAAGGATGGCTTGAAAAAAATGTCTGGATGATTGGGCTCAGAGGGCGATGGTAAATAGGCTGTACTCTATTTGGATGCCCGAGACAACTGAAGCACTGCAGGGACCAAACCCAACACCAGCCCTCTTTAACATCTCTACAAATGCCATGAAAGAGGTGGCAGACTGCACACTTTTCAAATTTGCAGATAACCTCAAAATGAGGGGTGACAGCAATGGTCAATACACCTGAGGGCAAGGCTGCCACCAAGAACAACCACACAGGCTGGAGGAATGGGCCTTCCTCCTGGGCCATCTCTGTCCTTGGAGGTTTCCAAGACATGACTGAATAAAGCCTTTAGCAACCTCATCTGATGCCAGAGGCAACTGCTTTAAGCAAGAGGTTGGACTAGGGACTTCTGAGGCTTCTCCCAACCTGAACTATGCTGTGATGCTATCTTGCCTGCAACCTTTTACTAACTGAAACGGTAAGAGTATTTCATTAGCTGACTCACAGGTTATGAGAACAGAAACATACTCAGCTGCCTTCACATACAGAGGAGAGAAAACCTCAAGCTAGATTTTCAGCAAGCAGAGCTGGCCTGGCTACACTTCTGATAATGGTTCTACATCTCAAAGGTGCCCAACTCACTTCTACCTCCCTGTGCTTCTTAAGTGTTTTAGATCTGGTAGACAACTGTACCAGGCGCTTGTCTTTTGCCCATGCCCACAGGTTTGTCTGCCACCCAGAAAAATTGCTCTCTGAAGAAGTCTTGAACTGGCACAATTTGTTTTAGGAAAGAAACCCCAAAGAAACTTAAATCAAAATCAACAAGAAACTGAATGCTGACCACACCACTACATACAGTAGCAAGTAATTTCTCTATACATGTATCAAAAGAACAGCACCAACACTCCTCTTTATGTTGTAATAAAACACTATATAAATGAGAGCTATATGAAACTGGGAAATATCATCTTTTTAAACTGGAATGATTAAATAACTTCCCACGCTCCCGGTACAATTGTCCTTTGACTACCAGTTACCACCTTATGACTTAAATTCATATCTATTTTAAAGAGTCTCTTGAGTCACACAATGTAAACTCAATATAGAAAAAGTAAATACTTTTTTCTTCTGTTAGTCCACTGTAATATTCTTCTTTCACCTAATCATCTTCTGCTTTAATAGTATTCTCTCTCTACCTCCTGTTTCACTCTTCTCCCTTTTATTGTATGGATGAGAAGAAACCCACTCCTGATTGTACTATTTAAAAAGAATGGAAAATAGGCTCTAAGTGCCAAGAGACTTTTAATGTCAGACAGCTTTCACATAACTATAACGTTCTGAATCCGCCTCTCTCCACATTGACATTTCCTGTGTAGCAAAACGTTATTTAAAAGTTTGGTCCAAGTCTCTTTGGATTTATCAGATACATAAGACTTGGGGGAAAAACCCTAATACCTTAATATGTGGTGGGGTAAAAAACCCTCAAATGTAGGGGGGCTTGGTGCTGAAAAGAATAAACTCTTGCCTTTTCATTTGACAAACAAAAAGAGCTCTTAACGTCTTTGTTACTGCTTGTGGGAGAGAGCAAATTGACAGTCACATCTAACAAGTGTCACTGAAAATTTGAGTATATGGCAATCAAAATGATCTAAAAATAACTTAAATACTTCAATAATTTTCTAGTAAATTCTGAAAATTTGGTATCAACTTGCAAAATCTTTTCTACTATCTAAACTTATTTTCTAGCAAATATGACCAGGGGAAAAAAAAGTTACTAATGACTAAACAAGAATTTTTACTAAAATCAGGCCAGACACAAAAACATCCAATGTTTATTTTTCTTTTTTTTTTCCTGAATTTAAATAATAGTTTGAATAAAATCAGAAAAAAAAAGCAAGGATCTGTGATTTACGATCTGTGATACAAAGACCCACAAAAAGTTTGTCAACTGTCTACTGAAAACCATGGTCACATGTTTGAAGAGAGAGTATCGAAATTAAAGTTAAGCAATTTTAAAATGGAGAAAATGAGAATAACAGGAAAATTTTATGCAAATTGTAGACAGCCAATAATTAAAAATTTCTATTCCATTTCCAAAATCCAGCCAGAAGTAAAGCCTGTGGTCTGAACAGTGTATACTTAGTTGCAAGCAATCTGAATATATAAAATACTTGCCCATAATTAGAGTCTTCTGAGTCCACCATCATAATTTACTCCTTTATAATCACCTGAAGAGCTCCCTACAGGATTAAGAATGCAGTTTCTTCCTGAAGGGTGACTATGGCTTGAGGGATTCTGGCTCATAGCACCAATGAAAATGATGAAGATATGAAGTCTCATGCAGTGAGAACTTTGTGTTCATGTAGACAGGTTTTGGTCCTAATTTGAATTTTTCTTCTGCCTAATGAAGATCAGTCAACAACTACTGATTAGTTCGTTATGTATTACACTCAGACCTGCTTAATCAGACACTAAAGAAAAAGACAAAAATGTACCCAATGTTTAACAATACCTCAGTACTATTTTAACATGTCCTTAAAATACAAGAAAGATTTTTTTAAGTAGAATCTTGAAGTAATATATCTGAAGTGTAGCTTTTACTGATTTGATAATTTATTTTAACTAGTGTTAACAACACTGACACTGATATAACATCAGGGGTCCATTTGCTTTATACCAGCAAAGCATAGAACATAATTAAGAACATAATTAACTTTGAGTTAATAAAAAAGGAAATCTATTTAATTTACTATTGAATCAGGTGTTGCCATTTTAAACAAAAACCTAGAAGTTTGACCTGAAAAATTTTATGTCCATTTTTGACTGATTGCCTTTCAAGCACCATCCCCATATACTGAGCTTAATGCTACAAGTTTGCAGCATTAGCATCTCTAATTTTACTTTATAAAACAGCAAGTACCAAATTAGCCAAAAGAAAAATTAGTAATAGATAAGCTGTAGGTGATCACCAGGCTCGGAAGCCAGCAGTAAATAAGCAAAGCTGTAATTCTGTCAGAAGTAAATCTCCCTTGCAGCATACTGAGAAGGGGACAGCCTATGCTCCTATACAAAGTATTTGTTCTCTTTCACCAGGAATCCCTTTGCTGGAATACCACAACAGAAGAAAATATTAATAACCTGAAGACCATGGGGAGCTACACGCTGTCTAGAAAAGGGTAAATTAAGAGATATTGGAAGAACTGGAACTATTTAGTTCCAAGAGGAAGGTAAAAGACAGTAAGGTTTGTTTTGAAATACGGTTTCTTTATAAAAAGCTCGCTTGCGAGCCTTATTGTATCTTAAAGTCTTTTACTTAGACGTGAATATTTGAATAAAGGAAATTTAAAGTAGATATTCTAAAATTTCTAATTATATCACAAACACGTTTTTATAATTTAGGTATGATCTGAAACAGAATGTGCTCTAAATATTACAATTCAAATGTAGTGTAATTTCTCCTGCACCCCGAGTGACAGATTTTTATCAACTATATGAATCATCTTTATTACTTTCCAAAAAAAAGCTTCCCCTATAAAGTTCCAATTATTTTACAATATAAGCAGAAATTAATCTCTTCCTCTCCCTTTCTGCTACGTAAAGTTTCTATTTTGACACCTTATATATCTGTATTACTGAAGCAATTTCAATAAAGAACAAGAATTACAACAGGGAAAACCAGAAACCTCTCTGAAGTTGAGTGCAGCTTCCCTGACAGGCAGAAAATGGGCAGAGACAACTGAATCACGCAATTATTAAAGTTATCACCAGCAGTCAGAGACTGGATCGTCCGATAAAAAGGTCTGTAAAGATATTGATTACATCTGGGACTGGAACACCTTCTTGGTGCAGTTCACTGTAAAAATAACGTACTAGAAGGAACGCCTGGGCCTAAGGATCCATTGAACTGGTTAAGAAATTCCCTACTTGCTCAGATCCGTTGTACACCTAGATTTCAGATTTCATCAAAATATTATCAGTTAATGGACACACATTTGTCTTTCCTCATTGATTCAGACATGCCTACTTACTTCTCACAAGTGAGTTATTTCATCAGTCAGAGAAATATTCAGAGCCTTTTACAGACAAAAAAAAATTTCTTAGTGTCAGACCTTCATGATAGATTCAACTCTAAGATAATTTAGAAAACATAAACCAACCTTTGTGCCTCACAGATAGCAAGAAGATATCATCAAAAGTAAGAAAGGACTGCCCATAACCACCTGCTGTATAAGATTGTATCATTCAAACCTCCATAAGCAAAATGGAAAAAAAATCAGTACTTAGTATTGACAGATTCCACAGAAAAATCTTCCTGCTTGTTTAAAATGTAATTCAGAATTCAGTCTTCAAGTTAAGGGTTTGCAAGAACATTGAGAACATTAAGATCTTATCTTATAAATTAACATTTCTATGCCAACAGCATGTAATCATTGGAAACAGACAAACTGGTAAATCTAAACTACTTAAAATATCATACAATGGTTAGAGTTGGAAGGGACCTTAAAGATCATCGAGTTCTAACCCCCAAACTTAATTTCTAATAATATTAGGGTTCATTTGTGTAGTAGTTACATACGCAAAGTGTCCTTAAGTTTTTTTAAGATTCTTCCCAAAATCAATAACTGGATTGAATTCTTACCAGGGAGATTAACTGCTGATTCAGTCAGTCTGGCTCTAGTCCATCATTCACAAGACAGAGACAGCAAAGTTTAATTGCACCTGCAGTACCTAGAAATCCACTCTTGCTTTCCTCAGCTGCCATTTAGTGGGACCATGCTCTTCTCTGAAGAATCCAACATCCTCAGGTAACTGTGAGGGGTACTTCGATGTTTCACTACTCCTGACTCAGGTTAGCTTTGCAGACAGACAGCTGATTTAGGCATCCAGCAAGACGCCTAAGGTTGGACAGTGAAATACTTCATGTTGCATTTAGTTTTCACAAACTGACACTGAGATCGTAACTGCTTTCCTGAGCATGGCAAACGAAGCTACAAATGCCTATGGTATCACCATACACCTTTGAACATCTGTGTACATTTCAGAAAAGTCAGAAGACACTAAGACTCATATTAAAACGTTCCCTAATCATGGACAAGCATTAAAATGGATGGCAAATCCTTGCCTTGGTATCTTCCAAACCGTTCAGTTTCCTATGTATTTTGAATGCTTTGTCTCACCAGTTTTGAATGTGCTGTATATTTTTACACACAGAAATATGAGTGAATGACACATGCTTTCAAGTATTACCCTTAATTTTTACTCTGGAGTGGTAACTTAGCATAGTAAACTAATAAAAATTAGAATTAGTCTTAATACTGTGCTGTGAATACTTTATTTTCTTGTGCATTCCCCCTTCCTGGGCTTACACTGGGTTGCAATATGTGACTTACCTTTGACAACCTTTTTGTCATCTACATCTACAGTGCTAAAGACAGTTAACCTTGAGGTCATCCTCAAGTCCCAAAAGTTCAACCATCTCCACTACAAATCCTTTATAGAGAGGATTCTAAGGTCATCCTAAGACAGGAAACTTGCTGAATTTATGGATAGGAGCCCAAAGCCACTCTTCTCAACCTTCCTTCTCTCACCCTACCACCCTCAGATTCTTTTTGCAATAGATCTGTGAGAAACAACCATAAAATTTCTCTCCTTTACTTCCTTTTTAAGCCTCCCATAAAAACAGATAATCCCAAAAGAAAAGTCAAGTAGTAAGCAGTGCGATCTGTGTAAGAGCCCAGTTTTGTAAGACATTCTAAGGAAAATTTCAATCTCAGTTACATGTTTTTATAAAATTAGGAAAGGGTTCTCATGGTTCAGTTCAGGCAACCCTCAGTTTAACCAGAAATTAATTTAATAACCAGATGGAAAGAGAGACTAACTCAAATTGTACAATGCTCACTGTATCCTAATGCCACTGTTTTAGTTGTTTCTTTCCAGTTCTTCCAACCTGAACATACACATTACTCTGTCAAACTGTTTTAATATTTCTCAACAATTTCTCCTCTTAAAGATCTATCAATATTAGACAGTGGTATTTTGAAAAGTATCATGTGATCATTGTACCCTCAACTTTTTATTCACAGTTATTGCAGGAACACTCAGCAAGGCACAGATGTGTGCATAGCCTTGATTTCTAACTATCAGTCAGTCTTGGAACTGTCTCATATACTTACAGATAAGCATATGTCTCATATGCTTTTATAAATATAATGAAGAGAAAGCTTTGAGGGATTTTTTTTCTCCTTAATAGCAGTCAACTAATTTCAAGCATGGTATCTAAATGCTACTAGTTTTTATTCTGATTATTTTCTCTAAAATCTCTCAATAAAGTTGAATTGTGACACTACCAAGCAAGATTATTTTCACTGAATTCACATTAAGTTACACAATAATATTTTCCTAAACGTTGCCAATGATCTTGATTATTAATCTACCTCTGTTGAACATAATCACTTTGACATTTTAGAATTTTAGTGCTGCTCTAAATATTCATTGCTTGTGAAAAAACTTCCACGATACCTGTCCTTTCAATGTATTTAATCTATCCATATCCTTAGCTCACCACCGGGATGTTCTTTAAATATTAACACATTTCATCACTTGCTTAGTTAATTTACCTTTACATAGGATAAACTACAAATAAAAACATTCTCTTTACTTCAAAATCAATTTCAATTGCAAAATCTTGATGGTGAGCCCTCCTATACATGCAGAACTTGCATTGATGAAAGCCAGAATGCTACTCTTAACTGCTTTCATAAATCATTACAGAGAATTATTGTAAGTTTGTACTTCTAAATATAAAATTAAATTTTAATCTGTTTTAAACTTTAATGAAATTTGAGGTTTATCTTTCTCTGGATAAGTCAGTTAACAACAAATCTAGTTTCCTTTATATAAACTATTTTAATAATTAGCTTCGTTTTGCTTTGACTTTTTTATTTATTCCTGGCACTAAACAATTTAAACAATTTTGCAAACAAACATTTCTACCTCCCTGTTCTAAATGCCCCAGTAGCGGGCAACTGAAAAACTCGGGGGGTGGGTAGTGACCAAACCAGTAGTTTAAATGCAAACAGTAAATTCCACCAAAAGCAGAGGCACGTGAGACTAAAAATGATTTTTGGTTGATACACTGTTAAAAAAGAAACCTGCAGTTGTAAATCCCTCATAGGCTTTCTAGAGAAAATCTGGTAGTTCCCTCTGCTGCCATGGACTCTACTGCTTGGTACCGAGGAATCCACAGCACAGCCAGTACTCTCTCAGAAAATTCCTAAGTCCTGTCCAGGCAGAGAAGCTCCCAATGTTCCATGCATGCCTATAAGAGTTATGGCTTAATAAAGATAAATGTAATATAGTTCACAAAAACGTAATTCCAAAAGAGGTCAGGAAAAAGCCATACCAGAGATTTAAAAACCTTCTAACAACCAACATTTAAAAAGATACTGCCTTTTTACACGTGATTCCGTTCTGGACAGTGAAGAGGAAAAGCTACTCCCCTCTCTCCAGCCTGGGTTGTTTCACTGGGTTACAGACCCCAGTGAGACAGCAACTGGTGTCTCAAATGAGACTCAACCATGCACTGGTTACTACAAACAGTCTTCATACACACATTTACTTTCTCCGCTCCAAAATTATTAAGATTTAGCTAGAAACAACAGTTTTATCCCATTCAACGTTCCATCAGATGGTTGATAAACAGGAACTTGTATAATGGTCAGCATTTGCTGATTATTGACGGTTGTCAACTGTGCACACTGAAACAGTGAATTCTCAGACAGTAGTACAACAAAACTTCCAGCTTCCCTGGAAATATTTCTGCTATAGGAATCTCAGGAAACCATGCAGTGCTGCAGAAGAGCAAACAGGATCACGTCTATGTAGAGAATGACAGATATTCTGCCTCCTCCAGTCCATTCCCTTCTCCAAATGTTGGTACGTCCAGACTGACGTGGGCATGAGTCTGTCAGAATAAATTCTGGATCATTCCACTGTACCAGATTTTGAAGATAAACATCTTTGTAAATAGCATAGATCATATCCAATCCTCCTGGCATTTTCTGTACTCTTCTAAGTATAACAAGATTTATGGGGGTAATAAGGCCAGCTCAACGTAAATAGTAGCAAAAGGCAAAAAAACGATACTGTTTTAATATAGTTACTCTAATAATAACTTGGCAAAGACATTTAATTTTGTGCTTCCCAGATGGCATTTTCATAGTATCTCAGCAGCCAAAACCCCCCCAGCTACAGTTTGCCCAGCGGCAGATGTCTGCTTCATGCAATGACAGTGCATGGCAGGAGACAACAGCTCCTGATCCAGAAAACTTCCAATGCAAGGGTGTTTCATTGCATGTGGTTTCACCATTTGCTATTACATGGTTCTGATGGATTCCCACGTTCATGTTCATGGTAGAACAGACGGCTGTGCTTGCTGTATGTCAGACTGCCTGATGCCGTCTTTCATGCTGGTAGAGGGTTGTTTTTCCTCAACTCTTTGCAAGTTTCTTTTTGGGGACAGTTTATCACCCATTTCAATCTCATTAGGCATTTAACTTATTACTTCAGTTAACAAGCTACATTTAACTAAGCAGCTAGGAAAGTACAATCAGTTAAACACCCAAGTCTCCAGGCAACATACCCAGTGCAGTCTACAGGATTTGGGCCATCTTACAACCATTACAACACCCTTCCCATTAGCACCCGGCACTGTAGTACCAGGTGCTACGCAAAGACTAAAAATCGCTTTAAAATCTGATCTTCACAATCTCTAGATCTGTCCCTTTAAAATCCAATTGCTAGAAATTGTATAAGGTATGAGACAACACACAGAAACAGACCAACAGGAAAGTAATATGCAACACTGTACTGACACCCAGGAACTGCAGACAACACCCCCAGAGCTTCAGCAGCCTCATCACGGTCATATTGTTTTATGGCTGACACAAAGAGCAGCTCCTCCTGACAGCAAGGAGTAGCAGGACAGAGAGGACAAAGGTGCATCTTCGAAATGGAACATGCAGGGGGAGGCAGGCACAAAATTTTTATCCCACTTAGGAATCATAGTTTTCTATGTGAGAGAATAGAATCATTTTAATGAGGCAAAAAAATACAACTCCTACTGACACAATAAAAACACCGAGAGAAGGGATTGGACCAAAACATTGAGACAGAAAAAATGAGCTAAGCAGCAGTAATCTATGTGGACACAAGCCCAAATTTGTCGACAACTTCCAGATAGTCTAAGAAAATCTTTCCCTTACAGTAACAGAATTCAGCTCTGTGTCTGTATAGACTGCACAGCTATCGTTTCTATGTGCTGAGACTCTGCTTCGGTTCAAGGACATAGAAAGAATGACGTAAAGAGATGACACTTTTGTTTCCTTCCCATGATGGAATCATGAGCTCGCAGGGTCAGTATGTCTCAGCTGCAGCCACATTCTTCACTGTTCTTCAAGGAGAAGCCAAACAATAGAGGAGGTACCCATGCACCTCAAAGCACAAAAAGGTCATTCCCTGATTTAAATGACAAGGGAAGTCAGGCATTCACCACTATTATGCAAGAAAAAGAAAGCTTTATGCTGAGAAAAGAAAATTAATATGTTTTCTCTCTTATCTCCATTTGCAGTTTTAATAGGCACAGGAAAGCACAGCACAAAACCATCTTCATAGCTCTGCTGTTACTGAGTTGAACCTTTCCTTCCACCAAGTAAAAAAGCAGCAGAATCAGAGACACTCATGCTCCAAAAAGGAAACCTGCCTCTCCTTACTACTAGGATTTCAAAACAATGTATATAATGCATTACAATGCATTACAATGCCTGGAATCAGGGATACTCTTTGGGAAGCAGCTGAGGCTTTGCTTGTGCAAATCAAATTTTTTAATCAAATTTAACGTAACTTTAGAGCCTTTTAACTAATTATAATTTCTCAAATTCTGTTTCTTTTGAAAAGAACATGCATGGTTACCCCAGGCTGCCACTTCCTTACACACACGCTGCTACCCAGCACCCTGCAGCGCTCACCTGGGGTAGCAGGAGGAGGCAAAGGATTAATCCCAAGAACCCAAAGAGGACCCATTTCCTCTTTTGTTTATTTCTAAAGTTGAACATGTTTTGCAAGTGCTCCAGGCGTACAGATGTGACATACTCCTCCTGCTGATCATTTCAAACAACAAATAAGGTTGGCAATGAAAGTGTGGAGACTATTTTTCATTCATCCAATCATTCCTACTCCCTTCTTCCCACATCTGTCACTTTTCCACATCCCCTCAACCTATAACATCACCTTACAAAGCACTGGCTCAGAGGCAATACTGAATTGGGTCTGCAAGTTTCCTATTACCCCCTTTTCCCTCAGCTTAGTTTTGTGGGTCCACCATCCTAAGTAGGTTCAGGAGTCACCTCAGGGTCAGGCTTTCTCCATCATGTCTCAATCCACCTCTCAGTTACAGAACATAAAACTCTCCTTTAGGCTGAAGAATCAATTTAGTCATTTTCCATACGGAATATGCTCCCATCTTTGATCAAACTTACTGTCTCCAAGCTGCACCACTTCTGGTTTTACTACATATTTCTGATGTAGTTTCACCTCAACTGCGCATGTGAGTGGGGACTCAATGGCATTTTTTTTTCCTGTTTTGTATTCCCACCGTAATAACATTTATTATTCCTATATATTGTGATCACCACTGCAGACAATTCTGGCCTTCTCTCTGAACTATCAATTATAAACTTACTTATTAGTGCTTATGTTCAAATCAGGAAGGAGCACAACCAAGATATTACTCTCTCTCATGTGTATTATTTTCCATTTTAGTTACATTCAATTTCATTCAACATTCTATCACCCAGTCACTCAGTATCTCATGTTTGCATTCACATCCTCCTCATTATTATCTTGAATAACTTGACCTCACAAGCAAACTTTGTGATCACAATGTTTATCTCCTGACCATTTATTTTGATCCCTGACTGGTTGGTCATTGCTTCAGCAAATACGCAGTGGCTAAATTTCTTTAAAAATACTGCCAAGGGACTCTGTCAAATGCTTTTTTGAAAGTCCAAATTGATTATATATCAGCAGGCTTTACCTTATCCACTTGCTTAGCTACTCCTTCAGCGAGCGGCAATGGATTTGTGAGGGTTCACTGTCCAGAACTGTGCTGACTTCTGCCCAAAATACCGTATTCATTTGTGTGCCTGTTCATTCTGTTTCTTACTGTGGTTTCTACCTTTTTCCCCCCACAACAGACATTAGACTCACGCCATTAGTGCTCTGACTTTCCTCTGGAATCCTTTTAAAAATGTGATTGAACACACAAACCTCTTCATTGTCAGGTAAAAAGGCAGCAGTTTCCTTCAGAAATTCTTGGTGATAACATCTGCTCCTGGTAATTTCTTATCACATACTCAAGCATTTATGTGACAATCTCATTAACCAGAATTTCTCTTTAAGGACTATCAACTCACATGATCCCTTTAAATACATGCACATCAAGGATATCTCCCTAATCTTCTCCTTAGAGATGATGTCTAAAAAAAGTTTTTCTCCCACGCTTTTACATTAGGCTTCATATTCCTGTTGTGGGTTGTTGTTTGTTTTTTTTTTAAACAAACAAACAAACACACACACACACAAAAAACCAACAAAACCAACAAACAAAACCCCCACAGCTCTTTTTATATGGGGGTTTTGTTTATTTTGTTGTCGCTGTTGTTTGTTTGTTCAGGTTTTTGGCCTGCTACACTGTACTCATATTTTATAGAGGGGAAGAAAATTCTAGGTAGGAAGAGACCACTGCACATCTAGTTCAACCTGCTCTCAAAGCAGAACCTAAGTTAGGTTAGTTTATCATCCTTTTCCTTTTCTCTGTTTTCTAGTGCTTTAATTTTTTTTAAGATTATTGCCTTATTTCTAACATCCTCATTTACCCTGTCACTTGGCTGGGCTGACTTTCCTTGGATTTTCCTAAAGTCGTTTTTAATTGTCAATAGACATTTGCACTGAGCCAGTCGCATGTTGACTGGAACAGACAGCATCCATGATACATCTCATTCTGACAGCACCATGTTGTGGAGATCACCTGTCCCAATCCAATGCAGTCATTCCTGTGACTTCCTTGTTGGAAAACCATGTGCTATATCTGATCTCTCCTCTTCAGAAAATGATAATATCATTATTCTTCATTACTGCACATTTATCTTGGAAGTCATCTTTGTAGACATGCAAGGGCATCTATAGAGCTTTGATTATTGAGTTTTGCAGCACAAGACTACCACTACAGGTGGACAACACAACTCCCGTGACCTCAGGTCTTATATGTAGTATTTTGTTTTGTACAGCCTTTTTCCATCTGCAAAACCCTGGCATAAATTTCTAGAGCTACAGTTTTCCCAGTTCTCAGTTTTCTGCTAAATGAAATGTTATCTGATGGCAGCCTGCATTTCATTGCTGCTACCCTGTAATTAAGGAAGCTAAACATAGATCAGACACTGTTTCTCAAGGTTCTTCGTTCATTAGATGCTTTATTATTCTAACCTCGTTTTCCATTAGCATATTGAATAGAGTAATGGATACATATTGCCACCTATTTAAAACCAAACTACATTGCAATATGCTTTAACTCAAGTTCATAACTAAGTAATTTCTTTTGGCTTTATAATCAATTTTCGAATCAATTTGCTATTGAAAAAGTAACTCTCTTCTTGAAGGATGCCTATATTTTCTGGTCAGCTTAGCATTTGTCCTGCAATTCAATGAATGGTGTCCTCACTGGACACAGAAATGGAACAAATCTTTGAAACTAGTACAAGGAAAAATTCTAGTAGTTCAGGATATTGATGCTTAGTTTTTATTAGAAGCTGTAATCTTTTAAGTCAGTTTATACCATACCTATGAGGAGGCTGTAGCAATGCCCCTGTGAAGGCCTGTATCAACATTTCTGTTTCACAAGAATTGCCTTGGTGGCATGTGACAGTTTAATCATAAGTCACCAGCACCCTTTTTGCAAACTTTTTTTTAAAAAAGAATACCATCCTATATAGACCACACAGCTTATAAGGGGGTAGCTGGCTTGTGACTCACATTTCCTTATACTGCAACATCATAAAGAATTTGTACGTTTCCTTCTCGCATAGACTCATCATTACAGGGATTTACAACCACTCCCAGTGGAGTCAACAGAAAAATCCTTAGCAGCTCTAGAGGCAGTTAGGTAAAAAAAGTTGACCCAGATGCCAGCAACAATGTTTGTCTCTAATTGTTTTGAGCTGCACACAACATTTTTCATTTCACTACTGTGACCAACTTTTATGCAAAAATTTCACAGCATTATATCATTTCCCTTATTCCTGTCATATATATATTTCAATACGTTTCATGCCATCAAGGGAGCCTTTCAATGTAACTGTGATTACAGCTGCTGATTGCTCTGCAGCTAACACAATGGATGATTTTGTGTGTTGCAATTTGAAAATGCTAAACGTAAGAAACTCCGTGCCCTTGGGCAGTTAAGGATCTAGGCAAGTTACAGCAGCTCTGTGCCACCTCCGTTACGGCCAATCATGCAAACTGCCAAAAGCCAGGTGCAATACGATGAGCGTACGGCTGCTCCCCACCCACCCTGCCCAGCCTCAGGAGGGCTCTGCCCCTTGTCTGGGCACCCACGTCACCCTGCCTAGGGGACACACAAAGTCTCTAAGGCAACAGTCTGTGACGGTTTGCAATAGCACCAACACGTAGGAAAGCCTCCTCAGGAAGATTATGGAGTCCTTTTTGAGCCACCACATGGACCTCCCAGCATTTTGAACAGTACAATGAGGCTGGTGTGGGCGCAAAGGCTGAATGAAATTAGTTTTTTCATTTCTTTATTTATTTTTAAATTAGTTTCCAAATCCTACATTTGCTTGCTAATTCAGGTGGATTTTTCAGTCTCCCAAAAGAGGAGGAGGGAAAAAATCATGAAAGAGTAAAAAGATTTTGATTATTCAAACCCCAAATATTTCTTTCAGAAGTGCTAACTTGTTTGTTGAGAGAAAACAGAATTTGAAGAAGCAAAATGATTAAAAAAAATACATCAAATTACCATTCCTCTTTTCTCTTAGTCCACTGATACAAATCTCATGTTATGTTGGCTTCATTTCAATCACTCCCTCCTTTCTTCTCACTTTCAACACCCCTTCCGCCCCAACCCCAGCTTTTAGATTTTCCAGAGAGGCAAAATATCCATTATTCAGCCAGCCTGAGAGAAAGAATCCCACATAAGTTATTGCTTTTCCATTGAATCTTTTAAAATCCATTATACTTTTAAAGAAATTTGAGTACAACTAGCAAGGCAAATGCAATTTCATCTGGGGGATTTTACTCTGAGGCAGCACTATGAATCATCTCAAAGTTCACAAACTGACTGTGTTTTGTTTCATTCAACCAAACAGCAAGCTGGTTTATTATACATAATTTCCTTCTGTAGACATGCTCTTTTTTTTGCCTCTTAGAGATGTATTTTTGTTGGTAATGTTTCTTGGTGAAAAAAGGAAGTTTCTGTAATTAAGTCTATTCACGGGTGCTGCAGCATGGCACTACCTCTCCCCACCCTCCCAGAAAAGAAAAAAAAGCAGCAAATCACAAATCCCAAACAACAACAGAACAAAACAATCCCACTTCACCTTCATAAAAACCTTTATCATGCTACTACCTTTACCAAGAAATTCCTTCAACAGACTCTATGGCCTTCAGTAGTGTAAGTGGATGCTGTACCAGGGCTGCATCTTGTAGTTCCAGGGTTGCATCTTGCATCCCTGTAGTAACTGGAAGATACATACCTGTCCTCCTTTGGCATCTTCCATGGTGTTGACTTTTACTGGTGGTTATACAGCTGCACTGTTGTTTGTTCAGTATCTCTCTCTGTGCTTACAACTCCTTAGCTCAGCAGGATAAAATTCACAATATACTGTAACTTATATCTTATTCCAACCTGAGAGCACTCTGTCAGCCTTCCTTTACTCCCACATACTTAGCAGGTCCCTGTGGAGCAGGTGCTGAGCTAAGTCCTGCTTGTGCCACATGGCAGGCATGCTGGATTGAGGGAGAAAGAGAAATCCTCTGCTAAAACTTCTTTTAGTATCAAAGATCAAATCTTCACATCTTCACAAGGAAGGTAACGCGGAGATCTGATGAGTCTGATGCCAAATGTGAGATCTGGCATCGGGTCAGTATGTCAGGGAAGGCAAAAGTCTCCCCATGCCTCTGCCCCTCTCCAGCAGGCAGAAGTCCCAGTCTGCCTCCCGGGATGGCCTCCTCGCACAGCACAGACCCAACTCCATTCACCCAGGGCTTCCCACAAAGGAGCACTGACCTCTCCCTAAGAGCCAGGCCCTTCAGAGGGGCCAGAAACCACCAAACAACCAAGAGAGCAACCTTGAGATCTTCAGACAAGCGTCTACAAAGCTGGCAAGCCACACGGAGCTCAACTCCAACATCAGAGTAACACTCCAAAGAGATGACAAGGCAGAGCAGGGCTCACACACCAATATAAACACGTGCACACATACACAGGAACACACATATGCATAGAATATTTTTTAAAAGTGCTTGCAAAACAACACAGTAAAGACATTCTTTACCATGCAAAAGCAGGAACAGGCCCCTTCTCCCACCCACAAATATTAGAGGTGGTCCTCTGCCTGGAAGAATGTCAGGACAGAAGCTGTTTCATCAAAATTACAGGATTTCGGGCTTTTTGTTTTGCTGGTTTGTCTTGCAGCAAGCACTGAAATCCACTAAAGATATCAGTGCAAATTTAAAAGAAGTATTTCCTAAATAAGCATGTCTTAGAACATTAGAAACTCCTCTTTAAGAAGGAAAAAATACAGCTGCACTGTTCTTTCAGCCTCCTCCCTCTTGGTGCTGTTGCCCACAGCGCGGAGCAGCGAGGCAGGCAGGGCTGGGCTCAGCCCAGGGCTCCAGCCTCCCCTGGCTCAGGCAACCCACACCCGCTTGCTCTTTTGTCCTGCCAAAGGATAAAACCAGAGGTTTTCTTGAAGGTCCCTACTGAAAAGTATTCTAGTTCCGTGGGGCTGTGTTAATGATTAGTTTTTCCAACTCAGTTGTCAAACTGCTCCACAACCCAAACAACGTTTCATCTTGACTGGAAAAATATTTCACTGTAATTTTCTCAGTAAATCACAAGGACCACGAATATATTTCCATATAAAATAAAGAAATTGGTCTGGAACAAGACGTTTCACTTAACTTGAAAATTACTAAGCCTTTTTAAACAGCTTTGAATAGATTTTCCTAATATTCAAAATGAACACTTTAAAACTGCAGAAGATTTCTTTACGAAACTCTCCCACAAATTAAATGGCAAGTACATATTTTGAAGTGCTCAACTATACATTTTAGTCTCATAGTTAAATGTGGAAAAAGCCCCTGCCCATGTAATAAGAAGAGATTTTTAAATGTTTCCTGGCGTACATCCTTCGTTATTAGAGGAACATGAAAGGCATGGGATTTATTCATAAGTTAGGAAGATGTGGGGGCTTTTTAAGGACACAGTGGGAAGACAGTGGAAGCTGGGAATACAATTTCCCATACAGGGTCTAAACCAGCTGTCTGCAAAATAGGGTATGCACACCACAAGGGATGGGCAAGGTGATCCACTGGGATGTGGGAAGAGCTTTTTTTGGTACCATAAATAAATAAAATAAAAATATTTTAATAGTGCTTATTTCAGCATTATTTCATCTTCTATTTTTGCATCTCTTCTATAATATATGTAATACATTAGTACAGTAGTACTAAAGATAAATAAATGTAAATCTGTAGAGGGTGTGTGCTCAAACATTTTTTTAACTAATGACGGTGTGCAATCAGAAAGAGTTTGGAGGTCACTGATCTAAACACAATGTTAAATCAATAAATTCAATCTCATTATAATGATTGCCTTCAGCATTACACAACTCTTCCAGAAAACAAGGAACAAGCAAAGACCTAGAGATCACCAAATATGAAAATGGAAGAACTATTAATTGCTTGGTGTGCTCTTGTCTATATGCACAGCAGAATAATTCTGCTGCAAAAGGGAAGATTGTGTCCATTTAGGAAATGTGTGATCACCCACACGACAGCACTAGACCCTGTAGAAAATGCCCTTTACAAAAAGTAGGAAATCACATTCTTTTTCCTCAGCAACAACTTTATGTGCTGTAATTTGACTTCCCTAAATGTCAAGAATGGTAACTTGCCTCTCCCTCTCCCCAACTAGCTACGTTAATAAATTGCTCCTAGATTTACTGAAGGTCTGAACTGAATGAGCACAACTAAAGAGTAACACTTACAGCATCCGTGCCTTAGAGTACAAACATAAATCCACTGATGCCTGCTTTGCTCTCTAACTTCTGTAATCGATCTATATTCCATTTTTACTCAGCTTTTTATGAAGACAAAAGATATTCCATGCTTTCAAGTAAATTTGCTTGAGTAAGTCCTACGATTCTGACTTTCTATTAGTACAATAAACTTTAATGTTTGCTGACTCCATAATCATTCTTTCAGTAAGCTTGGAAGGCCAGTAATGAGAACACAGGCTTTTCTTCCTGGGAACAGTAGTATGGCCAGTGAGGAACAAAAGTAAAAGGGAATTCTAGCATTTCTAAAGGGATTAATACAAATCTCAGTTTCTTCTCAAATACATCAGTCATGTACAGCCACTTCCAGTTACAGTACTGAGTGCAGCACGTTAGCTGTTTGGCATAGAACCTTACGTCATCTTTTAAGTAAGGCAAAAAAATTTAATCATTATCCTTGAAAGTGTCCATATGGAAGTTGTGGCAGCTAATACCAGACTTTCAACTAGAGACCATCTTGTGTAATTGTTTATTCAATCTTAACTTCCCAGTGCTATGGAGGATAAGGAGATGATAAAAATAGGTTATAAAACAGAGAGAGTCCTTCTCCCACTGTCTTTTTTTTTTTTAAACAGAAATATATTTTCTGTACATTGTCATTACACTCATTTTCTAATGGGCAATTATAAAAATCCTTTTAAAGAAAATCAATTTCTTGGACTCCTCTATGACTGCTGCTGACATCTGATGTGATTTGACTTTCTGTGCGTCACAAGTTATAATTTCTTCAATAAATTTCTTGGGGATGCCTTCAAGCTCTAATTCATACATATATACACCTTGATCATAAGCTCCTGTTTCTATAATAGGCCCAGTAGGAAGCATTATGAAATGTATTGTAAAAATTCAGTGCCCCATACAGAAATTCAGTTGAGCAATCTGCACAGATTGCTTGTGTGCATGCCTCTGATTTATGTTTTTATTCTATAGAAATCAGCTTTCAAATTAATAAAATAGCTTCCATCCACACATCCCAAATCTTCTGAGGCGTGTATAAACCCACCACACAGTGGTTTTGTCTGAAATCACGTGAGGTACTGATTGACTTGATGGGACATTCCAGACTAATGGGTTATTGTAGTAATCAGTAACTTCAGCAATTATTGAGCTGCTGTATCCATTCTATACATATACATATATAAACCCATAGAAACATGTTTTTGTCAAATAATCCTTAAATCCTTGAACCTATTCCCTTACAGAAACAGTAAGTACTTCTCTTAATATGCCACACCTGGCTGCACATATACAGTTAGCACAAAATTAATGCTGTTCATTCCTGCAGAGTAACCGGGATCTTGGGGTTTTAGCCAGGTCCATTTAAGTGCAAGTTGGTCACTGGTCGGGGCCCTGCAGAGCCCCCCCATGACAGCAGAGCACAGTCATTTCAGACCTCCTCACCCAACACACAACACTCATAGGCAAACCACCCTACAATCCGGGGAAATGAGAGGGTACCCATTGCTGCCAGATCCTTCCCAAGAAAGAAAGATAAGGCAACGAAATAATCATATTGATCTTTCAATGTCTGGCTGATAAAAATAAAGTCACTGTCTGTTTCTCATCCAGCAATCTGACTGCTAGAGCTTAGCCTGCTTTGCTGTAAGTGTTTAGAGATTGCACAGCAAACACAAGCATTTATAGGTAATTTCCATTCAGGCAAATTCTAGTTTCTAGATCACTTTTTATTTGAACGTGGTATCAGAAGGCAGAGAGACAGCTTTTTCTTAGCACTACTGATCTAACAAGGTCCTTACAAATAGAAAAGAGAAAAATTACGGCCTCACATCACATCCAGGAGACACTTATATGCCTGAGTGTGACCTAAAGAACAATGACCATGAAAAACTGCTCAAGATCCCTTGGGAACTGAATGGTAGGGGATAGAAGGTATATTGCTGCATCTCCAACACAGCCTAGGTTCAAGTAAAACTGCTCGGTCCTTAGAGATGTAGTGGTTTTGTGTTAGCTCTTGATCACAAAATGTTGTTTCCTTTCCTCCTCTCCTCTAGTGGCATGTAAATTACATGCAAGAATAACATTCTGCATTAAGCTCCTGTGACCGACTCTTACAAGGCCATTTTATTTATAAAAAAGGGTGGTCCCCAAAGCCCACACCTTTCTTTGTAAAGAATTTATGAACTACCTTTAAGCACCATTGACAGCCTGATACATGGGTCACTTGCAAATCAGTTTTTCTTGCTGAATTATTACACTATTAACTCTACAGCTTTCTCAGCTATACAAAGTGCACTTCTGCAGTGTGTGTGAAGGATGAATAGCCTCAATAAATTCCATTATACAAAGGAACAATGAGGATAGCATATTGCTGACTTCAGGATAATGAAAGCAACGCTGGATTTCAGATTGTTTTGATGTGATTAGCATTGTGTTCTCATTTCTCTAGGTGAATGATTTTTAAGGCTCTCATTTTCTAGAGGTACATATGAGAAGTGGATTCCAGGAGATGAGACAGGATTTTATTATTATTTATTACAATATTATTGTTACAGGAGCATCCGCATGAACCATCTGATAAAAGGTCTCATCGTGCTTTAGGCTTGATAAGCATCTAACAGGACGCAAGGCACCCTCTGCCTCTGACAGCTTACTTACAGCCCAGAAAGAGAGGCAGAAGGAAGTGTCAGAGTCCCATTCAGTGCCCTGGGAACCGAGTCACAGGTCCTGTCTTTGCCAAACTTTAACGACTTGCCTGGGATCACTTGCCACAGGATGGGCAAGATCTAGAATGTCACATTTCTTGACAGTAGTCTATTCTAGACTGCATGGGCCAATCTCAGACCTATGTATCATTAACGATACCTCAAATATTAGCTGTTTGAGAAATCACTGTTAGATTTTCCAGCTATAGGTTCAGGTTCAGGACTTTACACTAGGGGGTATGCAAGTTTCCAAATCACTGCTATCAAATAAAGCTTGAGGTAGTAAAGGCCTGAAAGACTGAGCTTTTAATTTCTCTAAGTACCTATTTGAGTTTAGTTCTCATGGTGTCAAGGGCTGCTTCCCCATAAGCTTGAACATTTCTTGGTTAATACTATGTTGAAGATGAAAAAAAAAAAACCCACCACCCACAAAAAATACTGTTTTACTGTGAGTCTCAGCAGAAACAACAATCAGAGAAATTTCATACCCATAACCTATAGTCTCACAACCATTTTAAACCTTTTCAACTTTAGGTTTGTTCACAAAGATCATTCAGCTACAATCATGGAAATCTTTGAACAAGCATAAGCTGCTCCTACTCCTTGATTAACACAACTCAGATTCTTTATTCTAACAAGCTCTGTAATTGCCTGAGACACACATGGCCTCAGCAGCATAGAGAAGCAAAACTCCACATAAATCAAGCAAGCTTTTTTCCTGAAAGGCTGGAAATTATAAACTGAGAATGCAATACTTGAAAAACATCAGGAACCTTGTCATGGGGTTCACACTGTAAAGGTACAAAGCCAGGAAATGCTTAGTACCCAAGGAAAAAACCTGTAAACCTCTTCTCAAGATCTGCCCTATGCCTAACTGGCCATAATCATCATATAGGCATCCAAGGCAAGTAAGAAAACAAGGATATAATTGCTTATAACAGATCTTAAGGGTTATCATCAAATAAGATACTTAGTATCTAAGCATCTGACAGGAAAATGAAGGAAAAAAGGTACATTTTCACTTATCCCTGCTAACAGCCAAACCATCTGCACATGCAGGAAGAGTAATGCTGAAAGTCAGTTTGTGCTGTTATAATTACATGTTGTCCTGTTTTCTCCTTTTCACTGTCCTGTTCTCTCTTCAGCAGTGTAAAAACTGTGTACTGACAAGTTTTAAGGAGAAACAAAAGCCATTTTAAGAGAACAGGTGCACCAACATTGCAGGCACTGGTCTGCTTTGTAAATTTTCTTCAGTACCAGCACCATCATATTTCAGCCCTTCCTCTTCTTTGTACTGTGGACAACACACAATCCACCCAGTCTGGCCACCCAAGCCACCTATTGCAGCTTGCAGTCACCTAGAGGCCGGCTGTCAGCAATGAGATCCCCTGCCTCCACGAACACAATCTCCTCCTGTTTCTCAGTACTCCAGTGATGCTCGGTGAAGCCTGCACCAAGCCAATGAAGCTTGTTACCTTCACAGAAAACTATTCGCTTGTTTCTTTTTCACTTGCCAGGTGGAAGCGGCTCAGAGAAGGAACCAAGTAGGGTTGGAGCCAGCACAAAGGATACAGGGAGGAATGGGCAGCCAGCACCACCATGGGATGTGTGTGCATTGGGTGGAATATTAAGTGGGATGTCACTTTTTGGTAGGAGTGAGGTGTTAGTCTGGCTTAGCTGTCTTTCAGTTTTGCCCTACGTGTAAGAAAGTAACATAAAGCTCCTTAGGACAGAGTAGGTCTCTCTCCAATCTGCCAGTTGCTAACATTTGGTAGTTCCATGAAGTAGTCGTGACACTTGGTCAGCATACACCAGAGAACATGAATATCATATATCATGAATATATCATGTTAATATTCCAGTCAATAGTTTTAAAACTCTGTGAACACCTTAAGGAAAACACCACAGATGGTTTGCTCTCTGCCTGTCATTGTCTTCAAATTTTTGAATATATAAACAGTGAACGTGTTTCAGAAATGAGACAATCAAATATTGTTTTCAACCCTAAAATGTTCCAGCTGCTCCCTACCAGCGACTAGCAAGAGTAGCATTTTGAGTGCTATAAAAAGTATTGATAGGCCACTCTACACCATTTCAGAGGAGAAAAAAAAAAAATGCTGTTTTTTCAGATCACCAGGATTTTGGGTCTGCCTCCCACAGCTGCAGACCCAAAGGCTGTAAGGGTATTACACCACGCCCCCACAGATCACTGGGAGTCAAACCCTCTTCCACTGTGGGAGCTGAAGTACAAAACCTTTCTCAAAATTCATGAGAAGGGATGTCCATTGCCCTCACCCAGGACCCTTCAGAGAACCTTTCGGAAAGCTTGAGGCCAAGGTCCTGACAGGGAGCTGTGCTGTGGACAGAGCAGCACTGGCACGGAGCGCGGCAGAGATCCCAAGCACCTCTGCAGCCATACATAGCAGAGAAGAAACCCTAGCATAACCTGCAGCTTATTTATAATGATCTAATTACACTACTAGAACTTGCTACGTGAAAGCTCTCACTCTGAAATAAAAACGCCTTTTGGTTATTTTCACAGTGACTTAAATATGAAATAAGAGATATTTACAGTGCTCTATCAGTATACTAAAAGATGCAATTTTTCTGCAACCATGAGCCCATAGACAAGACTCCAGCTTTCCAGCTCACCTGGACCAAAGAGCTGTAGCTCATGAAGATACATAGATAGAAAGAGAGTTTACAGTTATTCCAGGTCTACTGAGGGCTGCTTATGCCCACTCTGCCTGTCCAGAGAGACTTTTGTGATTTTTCACATTCTCACTACTTCCACAATTACATGAACAATACTTTCATTAAAAAAAAAAAGCCTCTGATGTCTGCCATCATAGATTAATGGCCTCAAAAAGCTTTCAGCATGCTCCAGTGACATCCTCTAGTGGCTTTCAAAGTAGAGAACAGAGCCCTCAGGTTCACATTAAAAATCACCATCAGGTTCCTGAGCAAACTAAAGCGAAGAGGATCTTGAATTTTTAGTGCTCTTTGAGCACCCAACTCACACACAGTCCAGGGCTTGCTTCTGCTATATGACAACAGGGAGGCAGCCACTGCAACCCTGAAAATGTGTGAACCCTGAGGAGGCACGCTTCCTAGTTTGTACTAAATTGATGAAAATGCTTTTACCTAAAATACCGGCACTAGAAAAGTACTAGTAAATTGACTTCCTTCGCTTACCAGCTTACTGAAACACTGCTTTGTTATACCAAAAGAATATTAATGATTTATTTATCTTAGGATAAACGTAGTGATAACAGACAAGTGAACTTCACATACTTAAGTTGTACTGCATATATAGATGTAATATTGAGGTACCATGAAATATCAATTAATTTCAGATAGTTTTTAATGGGGAAATAATTAACACAAATATTCCACCCTCTAACCATCTCAATTTTTAGAAGGATAATTTAATAAGTCTGCCTATAATGATTCATTCAGAATTACGTGGGGAAACTTCTAAATCTGTATTTCCCAAACATATTGCCCCTACACTTCTTCCTTCTGTTCTGGCTCCCTAGAGGGACACCTCTCCCACAGGACTCTGCAGCTCTTTAGCCCAACAAGTCCCACCAGCTGGGAGCAGGGATCTCCATGCCCAGTATAATGCCCCAGCACCCAGCACGTACACAGGCAATTAGCATCTTTGGGGAGAACTCGTTTCACTCAGTATTTTGCACAGTGCTTAGCACCAAAGGGAGCTGATCTCAGCAGGGGATTCTAGATGTTACTGTAATATAGATGCAGAATAATAATGATGTTTATAAAAGCAATGAGGCTTTCAGATGAAATGCACTACATCAATGTAATCTACTATGAGAAATTAGTCTTTTTATGGAAAAACTTCTAAACCTCCACTTAAGCAGTCTGAAAAACGATGCAGCTCCAGCAGATGGAACACATGTTCTTTTACCACAAAAGCATCCTATTATTTGAAAACATTAACGACCAAACGATAATTGGACTCTAACAACTATTTTTTATAACTAAAATTCTTAATCCATTTGTCATGAGTAGAAAATAGAATTAATTTTCGAATACTTATGATAATCCCTAAGCTGTGCATAAATAGCACAGAAACGATTAATCCTTAAGAAAACATAAAATTATAAGAAGGCAGCAAAATGCTTAGTAAAGCATGCAATCAAATATTTTATACTACATTAACACTGCTGCACATGACATACAACTTCAATACAACTGAACAAGAGGTCATCAAGTTGGGTGGCTGTATTCATATTTTTGTCATGTAAAATAAAGTGTTTTCTGAGGGGTCTTTTTTTCCTTTGTTTTGTTGGTTGTTTTTGTTTTGTTTTTTTTTACCAAAATCATATTCTTTATGGGGCTGACTATATAAACAAGCATAAAATAATGTTTCTCTAGTCCTTCCTGAACATCAGCAAAAGCATCTTATGGAGAAATTCAACCCACCTTCCATCCCCAAAACATTTCAAGCTCCATTTGCTACAGAATGCTGATACCCACCATTACCTGACCTAATTGAGAGTCATTATACGCAACTCTAACTAAAGGTCCCCTGTGATCTCTAAACCTCCTCTAATGTCTTCATGAGAAGCAGCACCCAGGGACAGCGATCACCGTAAGGACCCCACCACTACAATGTAGGCCCAGGAGAGATTTCAACTTACTGTTTTGAAACAGTACAAGTGGACATGTAATGACTCTGCTTTAAAAGTACACAGGGACTACTGAAACAGAAGTGGTTAAGATTTTTTTTCCTCAGAATATTCATAGTTTACCTTTTATTCTATTTTAGTTTGATTATTCATACAATAATTTGACCTATATTGAATTTAATACACAAAAGCACACTGTTTTAGTTGAAATTTGCAGAATGCATAAGTTCTACTTTGTCTTCAGAGTTCTATGCTATTAAGTAAAACATCCGCAGCGAAACAAAAAATAACATTCATCCTTGTGGTTCAATAAAATCCCATTAATAATAATAAAATTTAACAGGAAATATTTTATTTTCTATTTAATTATATTCATATTACTATGAAACGTCTATTACATTATGTTCGTAAGCTTTCAATAAAACGATTTGAGCATTTCAATACAGTATATCACAGTGTTACTTAAAATGTAAACCAAACCAAGTTGAGAAAACTCTAATCAAGAAACAGCAAGTTCTTCTACCAATATTATCAGTGTATTACAGAAGGACAAAATGTGGAATGTGTTTTGTCTTCAAAAAAAGGAGAAAGTTCCTAATTTAAAATAATTAACTTGATTACGTTGTGTATTTTAAATAGTATTTTCAAAATACTTAATCAGATTACAAATACATAGAAGGCATTTATAATAGCATTTTTACAGAGAAAAAAAGCTTTTTTTTTTTTTTGACAAAGAGGCTTTTGACAGAGTTGGATATTTGAGTTGAGTCAAAAAATAAGGTTCAAGACATTGGATTTAAATGACAAATAGTGACAATGGAATTAAGGTCCTTAAAAGACAATAAAGTTTTATTTAAATAAATCAGCTGTTTCACAGGCAGACTACACAAGAATGTATGTTGTGCACAATGCACCCTTTCTCAAAATCCACTAATATCAACAGAAAGACTGCTCAAAATCAGCCAGCAATCATGCTTCTTCACTCAGAGGAAGCAGCAAATGAAGTAGCCCAGCTGAGATAAAGACATAATAACTAAAAATTCAATTTGCAAACAAATCCAACATACTGAGGCGCTGAAATAAAAGACTTAGTCAAAAAGCAGTGCTAATATTTTCAATCTCGTTCAACACATCAAAACAGATCCCCTCCCTTCAGTAAGGGAACCTACAGAGGGCTTCTATCAACCAACCAGACTTTTCATGCCCAGGTGAAGGTTTGATTCAGGGTTAGTGAAAATCAACACAGCTTTTGTTTTTCCTCCCAAATAGAGTAAAATCGATAGTTGAGACTGACAGTATTCCAGCTTGGGGTAGAAAACGACCCCAAATCCTACAATTACTGTAATCACATAGTGATGAAACACTAGTGTTAACTGGTGATTCATCTGGAAGCACTGGTGGCAGACCCCCAGTCTCACTGGGCAGGTGACCAGTTTTGGCACAGCCTCTGCCTCCCAGCTGTTGGGAGGCACTCACACCTCCAGCATAAGGCAGAACCAAGACCTGCACACAGCCACATGCTGTAAATAGAAGTAACCTCCATCAGTAATAACATCATGTTAAGATATTCCTGATATTGTTTGCTGGGTTTGTGGGTTTTTTCACAGCGTATTAGAGTCCCAGTCCCGCACCTCTGTTGTTGATGCTGTAAAAATAGAGTGAGGCCAAGCACATAAATGGTGAGTCTGTAACAACACAGAAACACACAGATCTCAGCACTGGAGGCAAAATTGAAGTCTCTTGTTGTCAAACCTAAAGAGCATAGAACACCTGCAAAGAACATGACAGATTTATCACTGCCACCGGTTGCCCAAGTCATTCGACATCTCCACAAAGAGGTGACAGACTCTGTAACTGCTATAGAGGAAAGAAGTACTCACTTTTGCCCTATTACTGAAAAGATGATAAAGAAAAAGAAAGATGGGGGAGTAAACTATGGATCATGTTGAAAACTACTCCTCATCACACCAGCCAAATAACATCCCTCAAGCTTTACATAAGCACTATGGTAGAGGAGCATTGTTGTAGACTGTAGATAAAACAGGGAAGTTTTAGTGATATTTTTGGTAACTCTACCTGATCACACTTGCATTAGCCACACTGGAAGAAATACAAAGATATTTCAAAAAACAGGTAAGTGGGAGGGGACAGAGGATGTCATAATGAGCAGTATAACCAGTTGGGATCACATCTACACTGCATAAGAAATAATAAAATGTTAGTCCTCTAAAATGGAAAGGAATTTTTTAAAGCATAGAAGATCAGTTTTCTTTAGTATCAGATGGGAGAGAATAGACTTGGAAAGAATAAACTTCAAAAGTTGCTCTGAATACAAACCAAAGATAGTCTGTGACAAATGAGAGAGATACCAAGTGTTCTTGTTCCTCGTCAGTGATAGAGCAAACGGCAGAGGTGGAGAGAGTTGGCTGATCCCAAGTCTTAATTCCTTCCACGTTTGCTCTCCATCTAAAGTACAAGTATTCAAACTCCTTACAGGTATACTTGCAAAGAGCTAAAAAGTTAAATCTATTTACTGCTTGCCAGCACCAGGGCATGTTGCACTGCAGTCACAACCTTTGCCTGATGTCTGTAGACTGCAGAAGCCAAAATATAATGCCATTCAAGGTGCAGTTTACTGAATGTCTCCCGAAAGGAGACTGTAGCAAGGTGGGAGTTGGTCTCTTCTCCCAAGTAACAAGCAATAAAAGAGGAAACGGCCTCAAATTGCACCAGGGGAGGTTTTGATTGGACATTAGGCAGAACTTCTTCACCAAAAGGGTTGTCAACCATTGGAACAGGCTGCCCAGAGAAGTGCTTGAGTCACCATCCCTGGAGGTATTTAAAAGACATGTAGATGTAGCACTTAAGGGCATGGTTTAGAGGTGCACTTGGCAGTGCTAGGTTAATGGTTGGACTAGACGATGTTAAAGGTCTTTTCCAATCTAAATGATTCTATGATTCCAGGTCCAAGACTCCCTGATTGTCTCCTGCACTAGACCTTAACGTAGCACTAAACAACAAACAGCTTTGTGCAACACAACAGAAATCATAATGCTTTCCTACCTGACCTCAGAGAAGCATCTACAAGGGCAAAGAAAACGCCCAGGGTTTTTCCAAAAGCATTACACACCATGGATAAGATCTACACTAGGTGATTATACTCGTGATTTCCATAAGCAGTTATTTGAATGTAGTAAAGCACAAGGTTGACTAAGTGTATCACTTTTAGCTTTTTACTTTTTAAAAAACAAAACAAAGCAAAACCAAAATCAAAAAACCACACACCTCACTATACAAACAGTGCAGAGAAAAAGTTATTTACTTTTCCTACAAGGTTTTGACCCACACAATTTTCAGCTTGTTTATGATCTGCTCCTACAGAGTTCTTCCTGCCTTCATGAAAGTGAAGCCATGTGATTCAGCACATTACAGTGCTCTTTGACCTTCAGTTCACCTACTCTATTGGGACACAATTTACAGTTCCACAAGATGAAAGTGGAGTTCAGAATAAAAAGGATGGAGTTGTTAGCAAAAACTGCTAAGCTAATTTTTGCCTGCAGCAACGTTCATAAATCTACTGGAGGTAAAGTCTTAACTCTTTCAACCTGCAAAAGTATGGGAAGAAAACTATTTTCTAGTCACAGTCAAGACAAATGAATCATGTTCACTTTCAAATTTCTTAGAAATTCAGTTTATGAGAAGTCCTGCAATAGCAAAAGAAAATTACCAAAGGTCTTATATAAATACACACCTGTAAACTTATATCTAACCCGAAAATGCTTCTGCACAATGAAGGAAAAGTAGCTGTTAAAATGTAAAGTAATTGCCAATCAAACTGATCCTTTTTTCACTATAGTGAATACGGTATTATTTAATAATAAGCAAAATGCTAAGTGAAAAATAATTAAACAGAAATCTTGGTCTTTATTGACAGGCAGACAGCTCGTGAGTTATTTGACCCAGCCCTTTTCATCCCACATCAATCTCATCAAGGTGTAGCCTTTTTTCTAATGTTCATTCATCCTTAAAATCTGTAGTTTTGTTTTACTGTTCTTCGGCTAATGTGGAATAGGAAAGAACTGCTTTAATCACACATTCGAAAGTAGTTTCAGTGAGGACTTCTAGCATTGATATATTATCTTGTCTTTTGAGAGAGGCTCAGTTTTGATTCTTAGCTCAAGTAGTGAAGGGTGATTATACAGAAATATCTGTTCAGAAGTACTGTCAAACCAGACAGTGTTGCTCTTAGAGAAGACTGTTAATTGTCTTGTATAGGTTTGATTGTGGGTAAAGCCTGAACAAATGATCCTACGGCTTTGATTTGCGGGGACATTCTAGTTTCGTAAGACAATATTTTTATAATACATATCTCATGTGAATCTGAAACTCTGAGAAGGCAACCAGGCTGTTAGCTGATGATGGTTTTATTACAGAGGCACTCTGAAAGGATATCACTACATCCCCACTACATCTTCGTGGCGGTACTGGAAACAGGCAGGCTTCCACACAGTTGCTTCTCACACCTTGGAAGAGTAAAGGCTTAAAAGTGAAGAGCTTTAGAAGAATAGGAGTTTGATGCAAATTTTCAAGCTTGGATCATTTCTAATTACCTTCATTATTTAAAGAGGAAGAAGAGATTTTGCTTCTGTAATTAACATGATTGTGCCATGGAGGAAAACAACCCACTTCCTCCTCTTCTCCAGACTTCTACTGTTAAAATACCAGAGGAAAAATCCAGAGCTGGCTATGTTCTCAGCGATAATACCAACCCAACACACTACTAGAAAACAGCCTTGTCTGACCAGGTTTCAGTGACAAGCTATATGCCCTTCCTGTTCTGTTTCTTGGAATTCTTTATTTCTGACATAAAACTGTCAAAACACAAGAGCAGATAAGCATTTCCTTCTTGGGAACAGCAGTACAGCTCAACAGGAGGCACTAGAAGCCAGTACACCCCACTAGAGCTGCAGATAAACCTTGTGTCTCTGTTTCCTAGTTACAAAAGCAAATGAAAGTTTCTTATTCGTTGCTCACTGCTGAGACTAGGCTCTTTGCTGATCCTCAGAGCTCGTGGAGTGGTTCTGAGGATTGATGGTGGACCCATAATTGAGGCAGGCTGCAGAAAACCATTACAACAGAAAGCAACAGTAGTAGCAGCACTGATTTGTCCATCTCTTCTGCTAGTTTTCACCATCCAAAGCTGCAGCTGTCCCTGCAGAAGCATCACGGATCACTCGGTTGTTGTCACTTTGGCTTCGAGGTTGTTTCATCAAAATTACAGAACACATTCTTTTCTCTCTAGTTTTAGGCACATTTTCCAAGAAACACCACCTTTATGCATAGCCATTTCAGGTTCTGGCAAAAGTAACCCTGACTGTAGTAACAGCAAATCTCCCTGGATGTAAACAGGGTCTAAACTGAACAAATAGAGGAAAGACAACAAAGCGCTTAAGATGGAAGCAGCATTAAAATATAACTTGGGCTCTTTTTCTCCAAGTATATGGGAAATTCTTCAAGTTACAGAAAACTGAATTTCAAGTCTTTTCCACTAAGCTGTCTACCACCTCTTTCTTGATTTTTCTTGTGCATTACAGGTCATGAGTGTACCAGTTACTGTCATCAATGTCAGCCTGACTGCTCTAACCTGATTGCCTGTTAAAATCCCCCAGGTGATCCAAAACATGACCTTCCTCAAAGTCACTTTCCTCAAGGTCCCTCTCTCAATGGCATTTCTTTCTGTGTCCACCTGTATCACCTGTCACTAACCCGTAAGTATTTCAAACAGTCTGCAAACAGTCCGTAACTCTTTCCTCATACAAATGTAGGCGAAAGATTATGATCTTCTCAATAGGGTGGGAATTAATTTATACCTAGACAAATTAAAAGTCAGACAAAAGAAAGACATTTTAAAGTTAACTTCAGTAATTCTTTCTCAGTACACCATATCCTTCTGTGCTTGCCTTTGTTCCCATGCCACCCCCTTGCCAAGTATCAAAATCTCTTTGGTCAGACTCTGCCTTTTATCACTGAATTGTCCTTTATTATCATCTATTCAGAAACAGCCTAACAGTTATAAATGGCCTCACACTTTATTGTAAGAAGCTAAGATGTAGTTTGGAGTTGGACTCTTGCGTTTTCTTTTGTATCCTCTAGAAAGGTGGAATGATTCTTTGAACAGGTTTCAAACAGAAGGACAACTTCTTTTTTTCTGTGACCCCCCCAAGGCCACCTGGGAAGTGAACACTGACCTTGATTCCCCTCCTATGTTGTTTTCTTCAAAGTGAGAAGCACTTTTAAAAACTCTGCTACTGGGGATTTTCTGAAGGAGCAGAAATACATTGTATAGTCAATGATAAATCAGATACTGATACTTAAACTGAGCTTGAGGAGGTCAAGCAGGCACAAGCACACTTGCCAGAAGCGTTGCTGCATGATGGAGCAGTGCTACTTTCGCACAATGTTCTTGTGCAAAGACACATGTACCAAGACAGACAAATTTAGAAAACTACTATCTCCCTTCAGACATTATCCATGTGTCATTGAACTGCCTTTGATTTGTCCGTTCACTGAAAATGAGAGAACTTAGCTGCATCAGCTTTGTTGGCACTGAGCTACTTTGTCAGGGAAGGAAACATTTTACTGCTTGTTCTGGTTGGCAAACAAAATCCCTGCAAGATTTACACCTATTGTTTGAAGAGCAGAAACAAAATACATCTTATCGGTGTTTGCAGATTGAATGGTTTGTAAGATTTTGATCTCCAGCTTAATTTTAATTAATTTCTTTATCTACCTCAAAGCTATCCAGGTAGTACAACTTTCAGGTTGGTTGGTTAGTGGGGACTGTAACTACTGAAAATACAAAGATTTTGATCCATTCTATTCCCAATCAAATTTTTATCCTCTAACTACAAATGAGGAGCATGCAAACAAATTGTTTGAGTCTACAACTGTTTTTGGTGCCTGCAGACCAGATGTACTTAAATAAGAAACTGACCTAATTCCACTAATCTCAAAGGAAAGACCCTTGTTAACCTTGGTGGACTTTTATCAGCCCATGAAACAATTTTATTTAGATGAATCGGGCAATGCCTTCCTTTTTATTCTAATCTAAATCAAGCTTTTTCATAAACTATATGTATGTTATGTTCAAAAATAGGACAAGGCTGAAGGATAGGACAAATTTACTGGAACATCTAAACCAGTCTTAGCCAGCTGTAGCTTTGAAACCATCTTGCAGTGATTGCAGGTAACCAACTATTACCCACTGAAGAGATGTCATTCAAGTCAATTTCTTTCTATCTACCAAATTTAGGATTCTGCACAAATAGCTTGTAGGCATTTCTCCTCTTTTACCGAAATAAATTTGTACTGACACCTAAGAAAAGCCCACCATCTGGTGGGAGCCAGCGAACCCTCGCTATTCCTTACCTGAGACCAGCAGGCATTTAAAGGTCATTTTTCCCTAAACATTCTTCAAGTTCCTTTGGCAAAGCAAAAACCATGCCAGTGAGAAAGTCAGTAACAGCTATGTGATTATTTTTAATATTAGCAAAATAATTGGCCCTAGAATATAATAAAAAGTTTGGTACCAATAAAAAAAAAAAAGAAAAACCAATAAAATTTCACCCTACTGACACAAAGATTCACACAGAAAATAATTCTGTAGCTATTTTTATCTGAAAAATATCTTCCTGTAACTTTTTGTTTTGATTTGCACTGGTTTAGGCTGTGCTAGCTAAGAATGTATCTATAGCTCCTGCCTTCACAAATGAGAAGGTAGATGCACCCTGTTATTCTATCTTTTGTTTCATTACTCTGAACATCCTTAGTTCCCATCAATAATGCAGTTCCATCTGTTTTCAGTTGCTCTACCTTACTTACGGGGGTATCATTATTATTGTCCTATGCAAACTGTATCCTAAGGGAATTTGGTTTGTCCTCAATAAAAAAAATAAATATTAAAGCTGATCCTGTATCATAAACATCTCCAAAACTACACTGAGCTAATCAGCATGTACGTAAGCAACTAGGAGACACAGAGCACTTGATTCTCTTGCAATAGCACTGACGTGACAAGGCAGAGCACCCTCGTTGGCAAGTAAAGAACCCAAGGGCCAAGCCCTACCAGAAGGTTGATGGGAGGGCAACAGAACTGTCTTCTCAGTTACATTTAAGGAACAGTGAGACATAGAACCTTTCTTACAAGTTGCATTAAGTAACTATATCAGCACATTTTTGTGAAGGATTTGTTTCTTTCTAAAGGTAATGTTGAAAGCTGAAGTGCAGAGCATGATTTAAGAAGTTTGATAGCATTTTGGGCTGCCGAGATCTCTGATTCTTACTGGTTCCCTTAAAAACTAGGGACCCTGGCCACTGTGAGAAGTGGATGGGCCACTCTTGCCATTTAGACACCCAAATCAATCTTGCAGTATTTAAGATCTGTTCCATGTTCCATTAATGCAGGTAATGTTTCCTAATTACTCCTGCTAATCTGAATAATTAGGACTTCATTCTTTTTATGAAAAGTTCCCTAATTTATGTGAGCAAAGGAAGTTAATGCTAATTAACCTACCCTTGAAGTAGCCTATTATCAAAGCACATGCTTTCAACGCATTTTGAGATGCAGCCCCTGACTTCATACATTTATTGATTTACATTCTGTGAAAAGGCTACATCCAACAACAGGGAGACTCAGACAGCGTTAGCCAGTAGCCACCACTGAATGATCTTCTGAGCTGTATTTGGGTTTAGTTACCTGTTGGGACAGTCTCAGTGGTTTATAATCCTCTGTAGCACTTTAACATGCAGGTGAAAAGAATCAATCTTTCTCACTGAGGCAGAGGACCCTACCACATTCCAGTGACATGGATTAGGTATCGCTTCCTATTGCAGCAGAACTGCCGAGAGCAGCGGTCAGGAGCACACTGCAGTTCACCAGGCAGCACAGCTCAGCTTCATTATCAGATGAGAATTTGTCCCAGCTCACCATGATTTATTCTATATAGTCTCACCAGATTATTCTAGTGAAACTCTTCTTTAATTTTCATTCAAACTACGACTATGAAAATCACATCTGAATCAAAAGCGAGAAAACTCTTGAGACTCACAGCCTGCACTGAACCCACGACAGTTAATGTATATGAGCCTGTGATTTGCTTCTGCTGAAGAGAAGGGGTTCACTTTTCCCAGCAATGGAATACCAGAAAGGAGAACCACATGAGAGCAGACCATATGAAAGGATATAAAGGAGTCCTATGGATTTTCCAGTTTTATTTTCTGTGCCACTAACGATATTATGCAAGAAGCTACATTTTTTCACTAAAATGGCAGCTTCTACCACCCTCTCTCAGAATAAGTGTATCACTAGAGATACCCAGGAGCACTGCAACTAGAAGGCAAGGTTCTGCTCTTCCCATAAAGACATGAAGTGCTCCACATACATCTACTTTCCAGTCTTTGCCCTCCTTCTAGCCCAGGAACTGTCTGGGCTTCAGCTGAAACAGCAGCAACCTGAGAGCAGAGCCAGTTTGTTAGCAGGGGACATGCCCTCAGCTCTCACTGAGCACCACACCTCTTCAGTCTCATCCCTACAGTTCGTGTTGGCACTCAGATCCCAGTGTGTGCTTTAAATACTGAAATTCAGCTGTTTGACGTGGAAAAGTAATTGAGTCATTTTCAAGATAGTAAAAATCTGACTGAAGGTAGTATGTGGATATTTCAATACAGAAAATATTTGGGAAAAAAGTACAAAAAATTCTACTAGGAGGATTTAAATTATTCTTTATACCAGCAGGAGAATGATACCACACACCCTCCCCCTGCCCCTAGGTTTCAGTATGTTTTCTGGATGAATGTTGGTGGTTTTGTCAGGTCAGTACTAATGACAGGGTACGAGCAGGAGCTACTTAAGCCACGGTATCACACAGTACCACGCTGTGGAAATTAAACTGTGTGAAAGACAAGGACCAAGGCTCTTTGTCCCACTAAATTTCCAACGTGAGGCTGAAACAAGGATCATCTGGATGAGAGAGTGCAGAGAGGACCCAGAATAGAAGTACCAGTAACCTAGGCTCTGTGTAGATAACCAACTTCAGGGTCAGGCAGAAAAACAGTTGGAAATTGGTTGTATACATCCATTTGTTCCATTTCCTTCCAACATAAACAAATACAAGATTTATTTAGTCACAAATGTCAAGTCTGATTATCGGTGAATCCACAAACTCACTTGGGCTCATGATTGCAGTTGTTCTACTATCCTGGCCTGTAACAACACATACTACTTATTAAAAGTATTTCAAATTAAAATATTTCATTTTCAAATATTTCATTCACTACACAGTAAGTATTTCCCTGAAACAAAAGGGAATGCCTTTTCATACACTGAACTTAAAAGAAACAAACCCCTCTCTTTTCCTTTTCCTTCCAGTTGGCACAAACTTATTTCTTCTTTTTTTAAAAAAAATTTACATTTTTTTTAAATTCTGAGCAAGTTGGTGCTCTCAAAATGTTTCAAGAGAGACAAGATAAATGTTTGTGCCATTCTAGAATCCCCAGTGCAGGATGCTGACTATAGATGACACTACCAGGTGCTGACAACACTCTGCCAGTTTCTGCAGTTGTTTCTAGACCTGCTCTGTATCATCTGCCATGTGCTGCCTTAGAGTGAATCCTCAATTTGATTTCCTGCCTAATTGCTCAATCCAGCATTCATTTGCTAGTGGAGTCCGTCCTTTGCCAGGTTACCATGTGTTTTTCCATCCTTCTGCCTCACTGTTAGAACTGGTTGAACAAACAACAATCCATAATTCACTCACATTTCGACATCTAAAATGCCAAGTTTTGTCCACAGTTTATATATAAAGACCCTAATAATACTAATTATTTGTAAATATTTGTAGTACAGATCGGTAGAAACACACACCAACTATAAGCATTTTGCATGTTCAAATAAATTATAATTTGGTACTTAAACTACACTGGTCATTACCTGCTACTCATTATCCTGAAACTTCCATTCTGTTAACCCCATCAGAACACAGACAGACACAGAAACCTTTAGTGTCAACTGTACAAATGCAAACAATGCAGCTAGTAAGCAGTCTGCCAGCTGAAATTGTGATTTTTAAATTAATTATTACTCATAAATAACCAATGTGCACTTGCTTGAGAAGGCCCTTAACTACTGATCTTTAATGATCTCCACTGTTCCTGTCTACACCCAGATATGCAACAAGAGACATTAGAATTTGAGTTTGAAGATGCAGTAAACATGAAGTTCCCATTGACTTCAAGAGGAAATACACACATCTGTTGAGAAAGAGATGCTTGGCTTGTCAAGTTCAAGTCCTTATTCCTGAAATTAGATAACTGAAATAGCAGCAAGTAAATATTAAAAAAGAAGCTCCCTTATGCAAAATAATCTTCTCTAGCTACATGTTAAGGTCTAGAAGTTCCAGAACGAGTCTCAGAAAAACTAATCTTTTCTTTTCCTAAGACCAAACCATAATGGGAGCAATACATGGTTCAGATCACTAACTTAGCTCTCCTGCCCTTTAATTCTATATTCCTTCCAAAAGAAAATGATGAGTTTGTGCAAATGAAGAAGGCCACATCAGAAGCGCCTGCATACCAAGGGTAATTCAGACACCAGGACTGCAGGGAGCCATACTGAATATGTCCCTCCCCAGTTACGTTTTCAAAGAACCTAAAAATAATTTGTTCTACAGTTTTATTAATTATCTCAGCCTTGAACCAAGCCTCCTAAATCCATCTTCATTGGATTCTCTAATCTTAGAGAAATTGCACTGAATAAAGGTGCGTGCATTTGACCATTTTGTACTGGTAATCAGGCAGAAAATTGTGAGAGACAAAGCTAGTGCAAACTGATATATCTCAATTAACCTTGAGAATAATCTGTCTCAATGAGTTCGCCTATGTTCGGCCCTTCTCTTTGTAAAACAAAATTAATGTAACTTTTTCCTACATGCAGTTAAAAAGATGGAGAATTCCTACCCAGGCAGTTAGACACCAGGTATTTCTCTGAACACCTTCATGCAGAAAATGCTATTTATTGTGTTTAAAATTCACTAAACTCACTCATAGAACATTTGTTTGCTATCTTGCCGTCAGAAAACCCAGTCCATTTTCTTCACCACTGTTTCCACTGTTTTCCTTATTCAATATTGCTGAGGGAGCTGCTGGTATCAGTGCAAGGCCACTCTCCATTACCTTTGAGAAAGGTCATGGTCACTGGGAGAGGACTGGAAGAAAATAAATGTCACTCCTTTCCTCAAGAAGGGCAAGGATGAAGATCTGGGAACTACAGACTGGCCAGTCCCACCTCCCTCCCAGGGAGGATGGTACAGCAAATAATCCTGGAAGCCATTTCCAAACATAAGAAGGACAAGAAAGCAATTGGCAGTAGTTCTCATGGATTTATAAAGGGGAAAATTGAACCAACTTAACGGCCTCCTGTGATGAGTTGCTCAGTGGATGATGGGAAAGCAGCAGATATTATTTTGACGCTGGTAAGGCTTTCAGCACTCTCTCCCACAACATCCTCATTGACACTGATGGAAGTACAGACTACATCAGGAGAGAGTGTGGTGGACTGGCTGAAGTGTCAGGCTCAAAGCGTTGTGAGAAGCCCAGTTGGAGACAAGTTACTAGCAGAATATCTCACAGGCTGATATTGGGACCAATACAATTTAACATCTTCATTAATGCCCTGGATGATGGGACAGAGTGTGCCCTCAGCAAGCCTGCAGATGACACAAAAGGACAATAGCTGATGGATGAGACGGTTGCGCTGCCATTCAGAGGGACCCTGACAGGATGGAGAAATAAACCGACAGGAACACTGTGAACTCCAACAAAGTCCCCTGTACCTGAGGAGGAATAACCCCAAGCACCAGTATAGACCACGGTCTGAGCGGTTGGAAAGAAGTTTTGTAGAAACACAGGCATAGTGGAGGCAGTTCAGCAAAGGGCCATGAAAATGGTTAAGGGTGATCAGCACTGATCATATAAAAACAGGCTAAGAGAGCTGGGACTGTTCAGTCCTGAAAAGAGCACAATTCAGGGGGATCTTATCGCCACCTCAGGGGGAAAGAAACATGTAGGAGATACATTCTTCTCACAGGGTAGGACAAGAGGCATGTTCTGTTTAAATTTTCATTTAAAATATATGAAAAGGCCATTGATTGAAGACTAGAATAGGTTTCCCAGAAATGGTTGTGGGATCCCTGTCCTTGGAGATAATCAAAACCTAGATGAACATGGCCCTGAGTAACATGCTCCATTTGACCCTGCTCGAGCAGGGTGGTTGGACTGGATCTCCAGAGATCCCTTCCAGCCCTGATGATTGTGAAAAACAAGGCTATTTAGCTTTGCCCACTGAGAGAATGGCGAGTAAAGGAGACAGACCTGAACACCCCAACAGGAAAGTGATTTACAAAATAACATTTGTTCTGGCTGACACAGCAAGCCTGGCACAGACGCGCTGCAGCTTGACAGTATGAACACCAGCCAAACCTGCCTCTCTTTCTGGCTGTTCTGTTAAAAGCAGAGAAGTTTCCAACTAAGTGAAAATACATTGGTGAACTGAAGTTCTTCCCTTCTGAACAAGGAAGACTGCTGCACAGACAAAGAGGTGCCAAATGCATTTTTTTGTCTTTATCAAAAGTCTCTGTTAACTTTTAGTGATATCCCCAAACAAACAAGAATCTTCAAAATAATTATATTTTAGTTGCTAGTCTTTTTCTCAGGGGCATCCTTAGCCATAAAAAACCAGCCTCTGGCAGGAAATTTCCAGTGTGCCTTCATGGACAACTCAGCAGTATTCAAAGTCTGATATCATATATAATCTTTAGTGCTGGTTAGTGAAAGGATGATACTGATTTTTCAACTGTTCCTTAGTTCTTTGAACGCAGCTGTTCCTTTGAAATACACACAACTGGCCCTCCCCAGAGTGCTGCTAAAGTCAGCTCCAGAGGAGCAAGTGCACTGATCCCTCTCTTAATACACTACCAAGAGCAGCCGTGAACAGGGGTTGCAGACAGGGAAAAGTTCAAAGCAAGATTTTAAAATTGTGTGCCAAAAGTTAAAACCATCTAAAATCAGAAGTCTGATCATGGGATATAACATCAAATACTCAAATGAATCTGCACTACTACACAAACAGAATGCCAGAGTGGTTAAAAAAGTATTTTGTCAGACAAGTTGAAGAAGTTGGGATTTTTCTTCTATCTTACAGAACAGCTAAAAGCCTGCCGTGAAAGTTAGGAGAGAAAGAACAGCATAAGAAGCAAAGAAATTGAAGAAATAATTGAAATCTGTTTGAAGATTCCTTTTGATAGCATTTCTACTAAGTTAAATTAGTCTGTTGTTTATTGTTGGGTTTTGGTTTTGTTTTAAACGCACTGTTTTTCAAATACTAACCTGTTTCTTTATTTGATATCAAAATTATGAAATCTCCCAATTTAGATTTATGCATTCACAGAGTATAGACAGTCACAATTACTGTCAATTTTTCAACTTGAAATAAGGAGTTTTTGAACCTGCCTGGTGACAGTGGCAGGGTTAGCATGAGCGACTCTGTTTTCAAGAGAATCCATATGTACGTGGCACGTCATTGCACACATATTCTGGAAATTCTTCAAAAAGATCATGTAATTTGGAATCATCCCTCATTGAGTTTTGTGCTCCTAAATCTCACAGGCAGATTTTAATATCCCTTGTTTTGTGGTATCTAGGTCTTCTTGCTTATTCTGCTTACAGATAAACTTCTAGATAAATCCATAAAGTTAATGATACAAAAAAAATATTCTTAAATGACTTCCATCACCTGTAATCAACCCACAACAGCTACAGTAGATACAGATACTGTATAAAATTCTTACTAAGAACTATCAAAAAGCTTGAATTTCATCTGGCTAACGCAGCTGGACTTAATCTTAAAAAAAAAAAAAAAAAGTAAAATATTCTCAGCTGTGGGTCAGAGAGGGCAGAGATTACTTTTTACCTGTGACAGCTAATTCTGGTATGCTGGGAGCAGAGAGGCAGTAAGGAGAGCTGCAAAGGCTCAATCTTACGCTGCAATTCTACCCTGTCCCTCCCTGCCTCCTGCCACATTTTTCTGCATCTCTCCAGACGCGCATCTCACCCTAAGCACCGATTCCTTCTCTACTTCAATGCACCAGTTTTCAATTTTCTAAAAAAACAAACCCAACCAAACCAAACCAGAACAATCCCCAAAACAAAACACCACACCAAAAAACCCACAAACGTACACACAAACTCCACAACCAATACCTACATAATGGATCTATAATCATGAATTTATCCTGAAGACTATTAGGATACTCTCCTACAAAAAAATAGTTTGGGTGAGATGGACAACCCTTAATGAAACAGACATCTTTTAAAAAGGCATCATAGGAATCAGTTAAATATACAGCCAGCCCTAGCTTAATCTTGACCTGTGTTTGAACATGTTTGTTAGCACGTCATTAAAATGGGCAGACCTACCTACATATGGAGATTAATTTCAACAGGTGAAAGTAAATTACAGAATTGATTATCCATTTGACAATTGGCAGTACCTTGGGGATAAATGTCATGATGTATTTGGAGACACCTGGGACGTGGCAATCCCAGGCACAAATACAGGTTGGGCAGAGAATGGCTGGAGAGCAGCCCTGAGGAGAAGGACTTGGGAGTGCTC